>JAUNZO010003065.1:0-40249 GCA_031894775.1 Chloris gayana
AGTTGCGGCAATTCACGCTTCAGCCCACCCTGTATCATACCAAACGGAGGAGGCAGTAACACATTTTTTTGCACCACACGTACTTGTTGGCTAACTTATAATGGCTCTCCACCAGAATGAAATCTTCTCAGACATGCAAAACGTTGCATCATTGTATGCATACATATGCGGACTGCTAAATGTACAGGTGGATCGATGTTGTATGGAATAACTACAATTTATTTATTGAGAATTCCATATAGGCCATGATATAAAACTATTGAGATCTCAAGAATAAACGGCACAGTAATACATAAAGAAGAATTCATAGTGAAAACAGAATAGTAACTATTCTGTTTTGACTATGAATTCTTCTTAATGTATTACTGTGCAGTTTATTCTTGAGATTTGAATAATTTACAGAACAGTTACTATTCTGTTTTCATTATGAATTCTTCTTAATGTATTACTGTGCAGTTTATTCTTGAGATTTGAATAATTTACTATCATAGCCTATATGGAATTCTCTAAATAAATTGTAGTTATTCCATACAATATCGATCCACTCTTACATTTAGAAGTCCGTATATGTATGCATGCAATGATGCAACTTTTTGCACGTCCAAGAAGGTTTCATTGTGGTGGAGAAGCTGTTATAAGTTAGCGAACAAGTTGTTTATGGTAAGCATCGTGTGGTGCAAAAAAATTTGGGCTGAAGCTGAATTGCCGCAACTTCATTCCTTTAGACAATCAAAGAGTATCACTGTAACCGGGTTTATTGTTTTACCAGCTCCTGTCAGTACTCGAATACATTGTTCTCGTATACGCCTCTTAACGTGTAACGCAAACCAGCACTTATGAATGTCGCGCCCATAAGTGATGCCATTGGACTGTAATGGAAACAGAGCACGGACTTCATAAATTGATTATTCTTGCACTGGATTGTTTTAGCTTGATTGGACGATAGGTACCACAAGCAAAGTTGCTGTCCCAAAATTCAAGCAGTTCTGAACAGGAGTGCCTATAACGTGGCTTTGTTTTAACACAGGTGGCCCACAGATGTGAAGGCGAACGGCTGAAAACATGATTGACTCTGATAAGAACGCAAAAGGCTGAAGCCATCATTTGTTAAGTCCTAATTATCCGGATGCTGGACGGCACATTTGTCCCAGACAAAAGAAGGCACCTATATATTGATGCCAAAAGGATTGTTGGGTTGAGGCAGCTAATGAGATAATTGTCAGCCGGATGCTAATCACAATTAATTAGCTACACTATTTAGAGGCCTAGAGATAATTTGAGCTGCTACCTATTTTCTCTAGAGGCTCCAAATTGGCCCTAAACACCACCAGTTTCATGATGAGCAAGTAGCTAGCTTACACGTTCTCTAGAGGATCTGAAAGAAAAAGATTGGTTTTCCACTTGAAGCTGTATTGTGTTTCCGCTGGTAGATGGCCTTTTGTTACACTTGAAAAGTCACATTAACTATCCTGTTGCGTTTCATTTACAGAAGACCCTGGTTGGCTATCAAACTTCTTGTTAATATCAAAATTCTTCAAATCAAAAGGAGGCCATGGTCTCACTCTTATACAGAGCCATTCAATACAAGCAGCAAGTCTATGGTATGACAACCATGAAGAAGTCGAATGTGAGGAGAGGAAGGACGAATTATAATTTTGTAGGTTATTATGTATATTGTACTACCGATTTCTCTAACAGACCATGCTTGTGACACACACATGATGCATCGGGAAAGAATGTGTCTTGGACAATACATATAGAATGGATGTTATCCAATAAAATTTATGAACCAATAGAAACCACTTCACAAAGCATAAAACACACTTACTTATGATCAGTTACATGAACCTTATGTTGTAACTTTGTTGTCTATAGATGGAAACATTGGCTTGAGCTTCTAAATTCATAAACTATGTAATATAAACTACAATATAATGTAACATTTTTCCATAGTTCATGTAAAACAAAATTTTCATGTCATGACAAATTTGCATGCACTGCATCTAGTTGATACTTGATAGTACAGGAGCCCGCAATTATACAATTACCAGGGGTGGGGCTGCTATCCACTCCCATAATCATGTAATGAGATACAACAATAACAGAAAGAAGATGCATCGTGTCATCTGACGATTATCAAGCCGGATCAGATACCTATTGTTCCAGAGGTGGCTTCCTAGGTGGATGAGTGTAGATATGACTCATACCCATTCTTAGAGAAATGATAGTCTTAGGGTTGTACCAATATAAATATACTTCATTATTTGAAAGTTTGTTAGTTCCGTAAAAAGTATGCTCCGTCTAGTGCCCTTATCTTCTTATCTGCCATTTTATCCCATAATGCGATATATTTCACTCGTAATTTTCATATCCCCTAAATCACTGTCATATATTTGTAAACAATATATTTTTCACCTATAACAATGCTGAACTGATTTCTACAAGTATATCTCTAGCACTTTCATAAACCACATCATTCCCCTCAACAAACATTTATAGGACAATACAAGCAGTAAGTTTTTTTTCTCCAGATAGATGTGCTCCTTATCAACAATATTTTTTCTGTCATTATTTCAGATCACAATGGATCACATATCTCACTTATACCATGTTTTTCTTATTCATGCAAAACCATCATGAACATTGTGCGGACAAATCCTATAGCACTATCATTTATAATGGGGGTCATCCTCTTCTCGGTGGCTAACATGCAAGCAAATAATCAACCCTATTACAATAGGCTACTACAGGCACGGTTCTAAAGGGGTAATAGCCGCGGGTATGGGAACCGCGGCTATGATCCCGAGGCAAAAAATAAAAGCCTCTAGAGACGCCAGGGAGATGAACCGTGGCTACAAAAGGAACTAAAACACAAAAAAAGGAGGGGGCCATGAGAGACCGAGCATCACTGGCCCGCCACACGTCGCATGCCGTGGGCCCACACGTCACCGGAGCTGCCACCGCGTCAGATCCAGCCCCGCGCGCCACTGTCGCCTTCTACACAAAGAGGCCGAACGGATCTTGCCCCACGTGCTGCCCACCACCCCCTTCCGCCAGGTGTAGGAGCCATCGCCGCCATCCTCCGCTGCGTGGAGGAGCCCGACGCCACCTTCCGCCATGTGCAGGAGCCCACCGCTGCCGTCCCCACCACGTGGAGGAAGGGGACCGACGGATCTGGCCCCTACGTGTTACCGCCACCGTCTGGAGGTGAGCTGGCCGGATCTCACCCGTCCGGGCACGCCGCCCTTTGCTGCCATGAGGAGGTGGTAGATTCACCCACCCCCGAGCGCCGCTCGCCGCCGCCAAGAGGGCGGCGATCGGATCTCGCCCTCCCCATGCACTGCCAAGTGAGGAGGTCCGCCGGCCGGAGGGAGGAGTAGGGAGGCTGGCCGGCCGGAGGGAGGAGGGGAGCCGCTGGTTGAGAGAGAGAGAGAGAGAGATATAGGGTTTGCTGATTTTATTTGGATTGTGGGTTTGGTGGGCTGGGAGATGTGAGTCAAGTCAGATGAGCCGTGGCTACAAGTAGAGGCTTATTTGTAGCAGCGGCCCATGTTGTCAATTGCGGCTACAAATAAGCCTCTATTTGTAGCAACGGTCTTTTTGTGTGGTCTCTATTGTGTTTTTTCTCCCGTGGCTCTAGTGCTTTTCTGTTATAGTGCAAGTTCGTTTCACCCATGAAGAAATACGGGCTAAAATTCCAAATATTGATGATATCAATAGTGTTTCATTTTTAACTGCGAAGCCGTAGCAGCGGGTGACCTCACTTGCCGCTACAATGTGTTCCTGACTACCGCAATATAGTGCCTTATTGTAGTAGCGTGTTGAAACAAATTTGCACCATTGAATCCCACCTGTCCTACTACCGTGTGTGTGGTAGCTACCTACTGTCATCATAGTCTCAAGCACATGGAATTGCGTTAGTAAATAGAAGATGCATCATGTCATTTGACGATTGTCAGGCTGATTGGATGGCCATTGTCCTATTAGTGGTTATACGGGTGGCTGAATGTAGGTATCACTTATTGTATCGTACCCATGCTCATAACAAAGATAGAATTAGGGTTATACCTATATGAATATTTCATTTTAAAAGTTTGTTAGGTTTATAACAATATGCGCAGTCTAGTGCTCTATTATCATCTTGTCTGCCATTTCTTCCATAGCGCGATATATTTAACTCGTGATCTTATCGTGCCTTATGTTTGTAAATATTATCTTTTTCACCTGAAACAGTAGTGAATTGGTTGCTATAAAGTAAAGCTGAAGCACTCTTGCACCCACAACATTTCCCTCCACAAGCATACTACAACAACAATACGAGCGGTAAGTTTTCATTCCAGAAGTCGATGATAAATTTTCTATCATTATTTCTGATCATGATGGATCAATGATCTCATTTATATCAGGTTTCTCTGACTGATGCAGTACCATCATGAACGTCCTGCAGAAAAACCCAGTGGCACTATCATCTATAATAGTGATCATCCTCATTATTATGAGTTCCTCAGTGGCTAATGTGCAAGCACTTGATGGAGCTCATTTCACAGGTCAAGCGAAAAAGACGAAAAATCTGAAGGTTGATGAGATTTTTGTTGACAAATCAGGTGACTCAGAGGAAGAAAATACCTTCATCCCAAACATTGAAGGTCATCGGAAACTATTATCCGCTGGTACTGATGGATATGTGTCGCACCACCATGAGCAACCTGATGGATACTGCAAGTTTCTTCTGTCTATTGGTAAGAGCTGTCCAACCTAGATAACATGCCACGACAAATATAGGTCCTAGAGTACGATATGTTAAATAAAACTCTAGGACTCTGTGGTATGAAAATTATCCTGTAATGGCTTCCACCCATAAGGTGTGAAGTTGTATTTATATCGAACTGGTGACACAGAGGAATGATATTACTAAGTATATATGACTTGTATACAGAATCAATTGCAGGAAGGTGTTGTGAACATATCTCTTTCAAATTTCATGATTTATCTTTCTTAGGAAAAAAAACCTTTGAACACTATCATTACAATACATGTTATATATCAAAATCATTTTTTGTGTGTGTTTTTATGTAGTACTCCTGATTAAATCTTAATAAAACCAAAGCTTGCTGTATCAGCTTAGTCACAGCGAAATCCACAATAATTTGTGAAAACTCTTCTGATGCACGGAATACTACTTGTTATCTCCCTGGATCAGTTTTGCTCTTGCAGCCCTGTTTAATAATTCTGATTAAGTTTTTTTCTGTCGTGCTCCTTGCTTGAACCTATCCATGAGACAGATTAGTATGGCTAAACATGTAAAACGGCATTGGTTATATGTATGTCAAGTAATACTAGTTATCTAGTATCCACATAAACCAAGGTTACTCACAGCCACTCCATGAGTCAGATTAGGATGGGCTTTGTTCAGCAGCTGTGGGATAGTTCCCTGAAGTATTCATTCCACGGCATGGATCGAGTGGTTCCATGTGTGCTAGACTGATTTCATGTCTCCCATCTAATCCCACTCTAATTTCTCTGTTCGGTTAGGTTGGTTTCATTCTCACCATTTTTGTAATCATAGCAACGACAATCATATAGAAATGTAAATATATCAAGCGCAAGCACAACTAATCCAGAACATAACTTTATTTCTATACCGCTCACAACACAATGCTAGCAGCAAGCAAAATCAACGTGTTCAGTTAGCAGCCATGGCTTGCAGAGACTAAACTAGGTTCAACATGAAGGTGAAAACTTAAACCAGGACAAGATTAACAACCCCGTGCTACAAAAACTGAGACAAGAAGATGTTGGGTTATTTCGTATCATACAACTGAAGTTATAATGATTTCAGATGACAATCCGGAATGTCACTTCACTTGCTTTCCAAATCTCTTGGTGATTATTAACTTGTTGATGAACCAATTCTTTTTTCTGCACCTCAAAAGGAATATGAAAAATTAATCATGTTAGCTAGACTGACAATAAAACTAAGAAAAATACCACTAAAAAGGAAGATGTAACAACGAACCTCGTGAGATGATGAAGTGGCTATTAATAGATGAATCTTGGCTCAGTTCATAATAATATGGCTAATTCTAACATTCAGAAAAACATTGGAACTTGAGCTTTTGTTCCAAATAAAAATAAATGTAGATTTAGGCAGCTGCATGGAGCTACTCTGCTTGTTGTTACTGAACTATAGTTTGCATCAACCCTGAAAATCCAACCCAATATGGATTATTGATCTTGTTAGAGCTTGATAAACTTGTTATACTGATCAACAATGTCACAAATTCTGTAGCTAACCTGAAAACTAAAATGTTTTGTACCATGTCAAGTTAGTTCTGAGATCTCAGTAGATTGAAATGTTCTACAACAACATGAAGTTTAGAGCAATGGAGTTATTCTACGGTTTGCAACACCCTCAACTTTGTGCAGAAGGCCAAACCAAACAGCAGCCAATCGCTTTCACAACATCAAAATCTAATAGCAAAATACTGGCAGCATAATCGGAAAATAAAGAATCCAGTGTTCTAAAAAAATATCTGTAAGCGAGAGCGCAATACCTTACAGACTGAATATAATTTCTAGGATGCTTTACATGGTGAGTTAGTCACAATATCACCCTTGTTTACTGCGTGCTCGGCCTGACTGCCCAGCTAGGTATTGTTTCTTCTTATTAGAGTTTCAGACCATAACAAATCATATTCGAGGTTGTGCTTCCTTACAGACCTGCACTAAAAACTGAAAGACAGCTAGATATGGCACTCATAGCGACTGAAACACAAACTTGTTCTTGCTCAAACCAGGTCTTGTATGCCTGTTATGCCTGCATAAAATTTTCCTTGGGTCACAGTACAGTTCACATCGCAACAAACTTCATTGAATTAAAATTTCAGATTAGTTAAATGAGTCACTACCAGGTTGTTCATTGTAAGTTTGACCACTAAATAGAAAATTATGTATTTAGTTATTTAATCCAAAAAGAGGAAAAATATCTTAGACTCGTGGGAGAAGCAGTATTGTCAGTGTACTGTTAGTGTTTTAACTACTAGCTACTCTTTCTGTTTTAAATTATAAGACGTTTTTGACTTTCAGACTTCACGTTTGACCGTTCATCTTATTTAAAAAATTTGTGCAAATGTTATTAATTTAATTATGATTTGTTTTATCATTAAAGATATTTTGTAAATGACTTTGTATATTTGTACAAAAATTTTGAATAAGACCAGCAGTCAAACATGATCTCCGAAAGTCAAAAACGTCTTATAATTTGAAACGGAGGGAATACTTCATACTCCATCTACTAGCGCAGATGACTAAATGAAGAAGGAAAAATTAGAGCTGCAGTAAAGACTCATAAAGTTTCAATTCGATTTGCCAAAACCCCGCATGTCACTTCCAAACCAAAGATGGCACACAATAAGAAATAATAACCGCTCAATTAGCCAAGAAGCCGAGAAGCTCTTATGTTATGGCACTTCTTGCATGTCATGGATGACAAAATCAGAAAGGATTTGTAAGCTCGCTCGCGAAAAACAATTTGAAGCTTTCCAGCTAGAAGGCCCTAACGTCAAGGGTTGGCCATTGCTGCGGCTTTGAAGATGGGAAAGATGTGGACGGCGGCGCCTTACCGGCAAGAAGGCGGTGGATGGCAGCCTTCGCGCAATCGCGGTGGGGCACGTGTTGCGCCATCGTTTTGCCCCGCTGCTCATCACCCTGTTGCGCCGCCAGCCTCCGCTCCGCCCACGACTCGCTCGTTGCTTCACCCGTTCACCGTGGGTTCCGTTCCAGAGGGTACTGGTCATGGTTTCATTTGGACCTTCGACGGCATGGAATGGGTCGAAATGTGCTGGGTTTCAGACCCAACAAGACGTAACCGAACGGCCATTTCATGCCTAGCCTGATCTGAAACCAGGCCGCCCGTTCCATGTGGAATAGGTCATGTTCCAGCTCGCTCCATGCCCAAACGAACAAATCATTGTTGGGAACGGACCAGCGGATTTGTCTGGGACGAACACCGGCCGATGACAATACCAAAAAAATTTCTTAACTTGACAAAACAGCAGTATAGACTTCACGCGCACGTTCAAATCCCCCTCGTGACGCATTCTCCTAACACACATGACCCGACACATGTGATAAACTCAATGCACGCGCACACATACCTTGATCGAAACAGACCAAGGTCAGATTATTTCCAACATCCAGCCGCAAGGCCCTGCTGCACCACCGTCCTGCCAGCGCCTTGTCGTTGATACCTGTACTCCCATCAGCATGTGAGAGTGAGACAGTAGCTCAGTCCCGTCCACATCAAAGCATACCTAGCTTGGGTTTCCTACCAACTTGTTGAGAAGGCGAACATCCGCCGGCGACAAATGCATGCCCAAGGGACTAATACGGACGTCTTCACCTACGTTCATGCATCCTTTGATTGATTCAGTTCTGAAAAAAAAAACGTGTGCCGGGTGTGGGCCCCGAGATGTGAAAGCCAACAGTTGAAGACATGGCTGACTCTGATAAAAAGGAAAAGATTGAAGCCATGATTTATTCAAATCCGAATTATATATCCGGGACAAGAAAAAGGCTCCTGTCTACACTAAAAGGGTTGTTGCCTGACTAAGGCTGGAACTTGGCGCAAATTCATGCTGCCTTATTTCAATCCTCTGGAAAAGGTAACACAGTAAGCCAGCTCATAGCTAATACAACTCTTTATTACGTGGCTCGCTAATTATTAGCCAGAGAACGTGAGCTGCTTGGATCCATCAAATATTACGACAAATGGAGTCTCTTCATTTTGCACTCATTATCTAGTGTTCTAGTTTTGTTGAAGGCATGAGGCTGCTAATGAGATAATTGTTGGCTAGCTAGGTTGTTTGAGATAGTTGGTCTCTTTAGAAGCGATAGAGCAAATTGTGTAGAAGCTACCTAAGCTTTCGACGAGTTTCATGATGAGCAAGCAGCTACCTATTCTGGTTTGTGTTTGCGCTGGTATGTTACCTTTTATTATACCTGGAAAATCATATTAACTTTCTTTTTGTGTTTCATTTACAGTTATGAGACTTCCTGATATCATCAAAAGGGGGCCAGGGCGTCGCTCTGATACAGGGCCATTCAACACAAGTGGGATAAATTTTGTGTTAAGTAACCGGTTGTTAAAGTTTAATTATTTCAGCATATATTGATGAATCTGAATGCTGCAGTTTGCGCGAAAGGAGAAAATTATTATATGTTGAAGTAAGGAAACATATAAGAATAGTAAAAAATCTGGAAATAATTTGAAACTTGTAGTATATAAAACATTAGAGTATTTATCTACATATGAGCACATTCATACACTTAAATTGTTTCTATAGATGATAACAAGCCTAAGAGCTACACCCACCGCTGCCTGATGTACTAGTGTCACTTGTCTTTGGATTAGTGACAAGTGGATCATCGACTATTTGCTCTGAGTCTGACAATAGATAAGCATTTAGATCATCAAACTCAGCGTCAGCGGCTTCATTGGCAACTGGCAACGCTGCAGCTTCATCGAGTGGCTCGTGAGTAGGATTGACTGTCAGGTGTTTTACAAGATGAGTCACCGTACCGGGTCAAGTAGTTCTTCAGCTCGTTGAACCGGTCTTCCGTAGTGTCATGATGGGCTCCGATCTTGATGAAGTTGAAATCGCATTGTTCGACAGGGGTCCATGACTGAATCATGGCAGCTATCTGAGCTCCAGCGGAAGCGACAACCATTTTGCAATGCTCTTCAATTCTGTGTGAAGCATCCCACAATGCTTCTTCCAGTTTGTAGTTGTCGTTGTGGGGATGTTGCCTCTGCCCAAATATTCGATGAGTCTTGTGGTGCCAGCTTTGAATTCTGTAAATACGAGAGTTATGCATATATGGATATTTGAACAAGAATCAAAGAACAAGAGGATGTAAGATTTACGTCTATGAGAGCTGTGGACACTAGCATTTCATCTCTCTTCAACAGCCCCTGGATTTCATCTTCTTTAATTTTGAGAGCTCGTTGAGCAGACTCCTGTGCTTCTGTGACCGCCTTTTCTATATCTGCCTGAGCGGTCCGGGCTGCTTCAAGCGCCTCGCTCAAGCTCCTGGATCTGCATGGCTTGCACCTTCCCAAGCTTTTCGCCTTCTTCCAGGGCTTTCATCTGGTGCAACATCTTCTCATTGAGCGTTTCATCAATTTTCTTGTATGTTGCAACTAGATATTCTTGAGCTGCAGTGAAAAGACCGGTGGGATTTTCATTCAGAATGAAGTATTATGTTGCAGGAGCATACCTTGAATCTCTTTCTTTAGTTTAGGCTCTGGTTCCGCTGGTCCTCATGATTTCATGAGTGTTGTTCCAGTTCTGCTCATGACGCTTGAGTTCTTCCTCTCTGGACAATAGTGCATCGGTCTACTGCTCCAACTCCTTCAGTTGTTGAGCAGTCTGGCACAACTCTTCTTGAAGATGACGGATAACTTGGGTCTTTTCCACGGAGTTATTCAAGATGGTCTGATGGATGAAAAGAATGAATTAAGAAGATTAATTGATAAAGTTAAGCATTGTCCGGAGAATGCGATGGTGCATACCCTGCCAGACTGGTTGAAGCTTTTGAGGGCCTCTTCCTCTTCGTCAGCCTTCCAGCCAGCAATCCAGCCAGCAGTAGCTTGGAAGTTCTCTGCATTGCTGACTTCATCGACAATGACTTTGCCAATGATCATGCTCATTAGCTTCGACTTGGTCGGAGTGGGCTTGGTTTGAGTGCGAGGCCGGTGAGGGATTTCTTCGGCTACCCAGAACGGATGTGGCCATCCTAGTATGAGGTCCACATCGGTCTCGGTGGGTTGGGCAGAAGTTCCAGATATGCCAGCCATTTTCAATGGTCTCTGGTTCTTCAGTAGTTTTAGTGGTTGTTTCGATCGGTGTGGTGGAAGCCTCACCGGTCGGAGTGGCAGGGATTTCTTGTGAGGCTGCGTCTTGAGGCTTTATGATTGCCTCATGAGTCTTTGTCGCAGTCTCAAGGGTTGCGGTCTTGGGTGCATCGCTTGTGATGCCTCTAAGAAAGTTTGTAATCGATGATTGGAGGTTTGAGGGAATGCTGCAGAAAAGATAAAGACTGGTTGAAATAAAACTTAGCTGAAGGATAGTAAAAATTAAGTTAAATACTTGAAGATGGTACCTTGGAGCTTTCATGAAGCCTGATGTAGGCTTAGATTTCTTTTTCGGTGGCTCTTGAGAACCATCACCTGATTCTTGAGCGCCCATCTTGGTAGCGGTCTGCGCCTTGGTGGCTGGAACAACTTCATTGTTGACTGTGCTGCCTTGAGTGCCGGTCTATGGAGGATGAGTGTACCTGGACCTCCATGGAATTTGAGCCAATGGATCATTAGGTCTGCTAGTACCTTGAGATCGATCGATCGAGGAGCCATGTATGGTGGCCTAGGTAGCTTGGCGATCTTTCTCCAACAATGCCTCTTCTCGGCGCCGGTTTTCTTTGCACGGAGCGGCGACCTTTGCATTAGTTTCTTAAGCGCCTTCATCATCATCGTCCTGGAGGACGATTTTGCGACGTTTCCTGGTGGCCTTGTTTACGGGTCTAGTACCAGATCGGGCGGTCCCGATTACTTGCCCGGGGTAAATGGGGACATTGGCTGTAGGATTTGCGTTGTTCTGGTAATCTTGCCCCCATTGATCATTAGCTGGAAGCGGGGGATGACTCTGGAATCGATCAAAATCCTGGAAAGCAGGGTTATTGATTAGGAAATCGAAGGAAAAATTAGAAGATTAATTGAAATTACGAAGAACCAGTCTTACCGAAGGACGGGGATTCTCGGAGCTCTAGGCATCCACAACTCTATGATAGCCGGACTTGTCGAAGCCGGTTAATAGTTTCTAAACACGAGAATTTTTTCGGTCTAAGCTTGAGCGATTGGTCCCATCACCGGTATTTTTGCCCTCCTTGAAGAGCCACCTAGGAGCATTCGACGCTTGATGGGTTGAACTTCACGGACAATGAAGCTCCGGATGATGGTTTCTATTGTAACTTTCTTCTCTTTCTTTAGAGTTTTGATCATATTCAATAGAGTGGAAACGTGTTCATCTCGGGTACTTGGGCTTTGTAGGCTGGGGGTGCTGGTTGGGGGTTGTCACGGATGAACCACTCCTTCTTCCACTTGGAGATGCATTTGTTGAAAGGAATATCGAAATATTCCTTGGATTCACGGATTTGAATACCAATGCCCCCGATGGTGTGGCGATAATCTATGGTTGGGAGTGGTCGGACGTGGAAAAGATAACAAAAGAGGTTGAAATAGGGAAGGGCTCCTAGGAAGGCTTCGCACAAGTGGATGAAGAAAGCGACGTGAAGGATTGAGTTAGGGTTCAGGTTCACCAACTCAATGCCATAAAAATTGAGTAGACCACGAAAGAAAGAACAACAGGGGAGATCTAATCTGTTGGACTTCATTAAAACCCCAAGGAACGTCGCCAGCCTCCGGAGCGGACCATTGGATCCTGGTTTAGGTGGCAACACTCCATCTGCCACCAATGCTTCGAGATGGGCTTATGTGGTGTTGCTACTGGTGAACTCTTGGACTCTAGATGGAAGTTGGTCGCGGTGAATGCGATCGTAATAAGCAACTTATTTGGATGATTTTCCCAACGTTGCTTGGATTAGGTTCGGAGAAGGTTTGAGGTTGAAATGAGTAGAAAGGAAGATTGGATCGAAAAGAGCGAAGAATACATATGCAGTTGAGGGAAGCAAGGGCGCGCTGCGGCAGATTTGGGAATGGGTTTTACCTAGGTCATTCCTTGGACTCCTTATATAGACCCTCGATACGGATTCGGGGGCTCAAATTAAAATGTGCCGACGGTGGAGGCCTAATAAGCTGAGTCTAGGCAGTTTTGCTGCTTAAGGCCCAAGTTAAATTCATGTGACTTTATAGTTACGGAGGAAAGGCTTACGTGATTCGAATAATCATGGGGGCTCTTTTCCAAATATAATAATGATCCGAGTGTTTAATACTTAGCTGTTTAAGCATTTTTAGCCCGGATAAATAATGCCTGGAGGGATTTTTGTAGCAAACCGGTTGGAACGAAGGCGTATTGGTCTTGCCTTATTGGTTAATACTAATTTGACTGCCTAAGCCCTAGGTGTTAAGCATTCGGCTGATAATAGGCTTAAAAAATTGAGTTAAAAGTAATTATTTTGGCGCTGATTTTATTAGTCAGAAATTTGGCTTTTAGTGAAATTTCACTAAGCGGAATATCATCTATAGCCGATTTTAGCGGCCTAGTGTTAATGCATGGTGCGAATCTTGAGGGCTATGATACTTATGACCGCTCCGGACCGGTTTGAATATGTGTTCTTGCAGGAAACTGCTGAGAGATATGCAATTGGTGGCCAAATCTGGTTAGAAAATCCTGAAAGTAAGTGTACACTCTTTCAAAACACTATTACATTATTTGTGGATATTCAAATGATATAAGAGACGGGGTGTACACCTAATTAGGTGCACTTGACCGCTGCACCACATTTAAGAGCGGTCTATGGAGATCATGGAAAACATAAAATAATGAAGATTCTTTCGAAAGATAGATTATAATATAGATTCAACCAATAGACTTTTGCATTATTTGAAGAGGTCAAATGATCCAAGAGTCAGCGGCAATACCTAAGTGGGTGCATCTGTCCGGTGCACCAGCATGAAAATAGTTAAATTTTCGCAAACCTAATTAGGCGGTATGTAGGATAAAAGACCAATTTTTTGACTGTTTGGAAGTATTTCAGAAGATGAAGTTTTTTTAATTTTGCACTGGAATCATACCAAAATACATAAGACTAGTCGGTCGAATTCAAGGCATAATAAAAATTTACTCGGGGGATGCTGTCGAGTACTTGCCTTATGGGTATACATTACTCGAGAGATTGTTCATCAAGAACATGGTGATACGTCGAAGACGTACAACCGGTCGGGAGGGCCCATAGAGTGGTGTCCGACCCATACAGGATAACAGAAGATTCCATACACCGATATGGAAACGAGAGGTGAGCAATTCTACCGATTTAAGTTTGACGTAATCCTCAAGAAAAGTACAAGACCAGCCGAGTAGGACTCTGAATCGATAAGGAAACTTATATATAGAGTTTCTAAATATGTAAATATTGTAACCGACTAGGATTCTTCATGTAACCCTGCCTCCCCGAATATATCGGGCGAGGCAGAGACCCTCGAAAACAATATAGGAAATCTACGAAATAGCAATCTACTAAGGCTAGGCAGAGACCCTCGAAAACAATCCAGGTTGTAGGGTATTACTCTCGATTGAGGGGCCTAAACCTGTAAAAAATCCCTGTGTGTTCTTGTGTTGCACCATTGAATTCTCGATACGTGTGGGGCTAGGTACTTTATTGCCGAGTTGTATATTAGACTCGACAAGAAACAAACATACATGTCATAGCCATCGTTGGGGGCTCGTACCGATCCTCACTTCGTGGGAGGGATCGAAGCCCCCTCTTATTTGTCTAACTAAGCCTGTTTTAGTAGGGCTTAGGGCACAAAGTGAGGCGGACGCGAAGCAGCGACGCAAGAATGTGAAGAGGTCACGAGCGAGCTAAGGCGAAGTGGACATAGGGGTTTCCACAATGACTTCCTAGATCCACGTGACAAGGCGGAGTGATTCAAGACTAGTTTGCCCTGGCGCCACTCGGACTTAGTCTCCACTTTGTATCTCAGTCCCCAACATGTATGCCAGCCTGTCGGGCATGTCGCCCGTGTAACAGGGATAGACCGGAATGCCCTCCCGTGTTAGGTTAGGTTTACCGCCTTTTAGTTGTGCCGAAGGCAGGTAGCCAAGGGCGTTTTGGTCATGTAAAATCGTGAATCCTAACAACTATAAAAGGCGACCAAAGATCACCTCAAAGGGACACAAGTACTTTGGAGTTAACCTCTCCATAAAGAAAAGGGTTACCTCGTGTTTGTTTTGTTCCGGGTGCTTAGCACACCAACAACCGCCACCAAGTTTTAAATCAAACTGTGGTTATGTTATAAGCAGAAGATTTGGACCAATAATCAATTGATATAAATGCTTGACGTGTTTGAGCACGTCATAAATCAAAAAGTGAAGGAAACAAAACACATGTAAGATACCAGTGGTGAAAGATGGAAAAACAACATTTGATTACAGTAGAGTTCTTACAATGGAGGAAATTGTTAAATTCGAAAGGTGCACCTATTTGTGCTTCAAGAGAACAAAATTACCACATTAACGTGCAAAAAAACTGATATGCACTTGGCTCCATAAACACTTCTAGACACGTACTATAGATATGGTTTTAGTTATTTGGATAATCATTTTATGTAGCATAGTTAGCAATTCAATTGATTTGGCCATCTTATCAAACGTTAATTAAGATTAAACAATGCAGCGCACCATTGCCAGTGAGGATGGAATACTTAAATGTATCTCGGGCTGACTACCCGCGTGACCCATGCCGGTACGTTGCTTTTTATTTTCCTCCGGTCGCTGAATGCTGATAGCTGTCGGGTGCTTGCCTCCGCTAGATTTTTCTTTGGTGATCGGCGCCCTGGCCGCGTGGCCGCGTTGGGTGCTTCAGCGAGTCCCACGTTGCTTGGCTGGCCTGGCCTACACATAGCTTTTTCTCACCATCTTCTTCCTCCCTCCATGGAATCCTCTGGGGTTCTCAGTCTCTCTCCTTTTCCTCCTCAAACCCTACCCTTCATACCCTGCATATCCAGCCACCCCCAACTCCAGGAGGTGACAAAACGAAGAGAGGGCGTCTTGGTGAACCCTTCTCCTCACCTCTCCTACCGAAGGCAACCCCGGCCCACAGACCCTCCTCACCTTGCGGCCGCCATACAGGGACTGGGGATGAGGAGGAGGGCACGACGTTCGGGCAGCCAGGCGCGAGGGTGGTGTGCCCGCGCAAGGTGAAGGTGACTGCGGAGGAGGTACTCTTTATCCCCTTCCCTCCTCTCCTGGCGACCAAGGATTCGATAGGAGAACTTGCTGGCCACCACGACGATGGATTTGAGTAAGAACTTGGTGCCTTGACTTCTTTCCTGTTTTCCTTTTGATTTGGCTTCCTCGATGGTGCAGGCAAGAGCAATGGTGTGCCCCTTCACGATGTGGACCAAGGGCGACGGCTATCCAATGTTTCATTGTGATCTCTCGTTTTCTTTCAATTTTTGTTAGGTCTCACGTAGCCAACTTGTGAATGGACGTCTTTTTGTTTTCAAATGTTCATCAATGATCTGTTTTCTCTTTGATATATTCTTCGTGTCTGCAGTGTATGATGCAAATAATTTATGGTTCCATACTGGCTTCAACATTGCAAAATGAAAAGGGTCTTACAATGACCCATCCTCAGGTTAGTACTCTCTACAAATTACCTACATCAGGCTCGTCAGTCATAAAAAATGGTACATGTGTTCAAGTTCGTCAATATGTTTGTTATTTATTTCCTTTTTTGTAGGAACAGTTGGCTCTGAGATCATTATGTTCACCCATTCTGTAAAGAGAGGTAAAACCTAAATTTCATCATGTGTAAGGTTACCATTTATGTCAAGTGTCCTACAATGTACATTAATTCTTCATAGTGCCATTCCATTTTTTTCCTGATTTGCAATTTAAGCAGTTACTCTGGCCTCCCTCTATGTTCCAATATATATATATATATGTATATATATATATATATCTTATATTTTTAATTTTAATTATTATTAAAGATGTAGTTTTAAAACTCCATTTTTAATATTGAAGTCTTAATCTTACTTATCAATAACTATTCTTTTGAAGATCTGATCAGGGTGGCCAGACCTATGGGCAGCCGGTGCAATTAACGATTGTTGTAAAATCTACTTACCATATTTTTTACATGTATATTATTTAAAGTATTCTTTTTATTCAAATTGTTCTTACTTACTGACTATATGAGTTGAGTTTTTTATCGTCTTCCAGACAGTTCCACAAGTCTTCCAGGCAGTTCCACAAGAAGGAAACTTCTCTACGGCCACAGGGTTCTCTAAAACGCTAGACTCAAGGCTAACTAAGAACTACCGTAAGAGGATTCTCCTATAGGGTTCCTAGCATAAAAAACTCTTACCATGTAGCAACACTAAGTACAGCTTAAGCAAAATATTATTTTATTGAACAAACATGTTTACATATTGTTTTCCCTTTCGGGAAACCTCAAGAACAGATACAAACACAAAGGATTACTTATAGTGGAGATTGTACAAATGAGGTCCCTCCTTGCACTAGGCGCTCGTCCTTATTGAGGTGAGACCAGGATGCTTGGAGCCATTATTCAAGGTGCATAAGAACGCCGGGCATTAAGCATCCGTCATGTCTATGCATGTTGGAACTTGTGTGACACAAACTTGTATAAGGCATGGTAAGTCTTGAGACTTGATGCGGTATGGAGATGACTTCTTGAACTTGTGTCTGCTGGTTGAGTCTGAGGTCATATCGTCTTGCTCCATTCTTTAGTCTATCAATCTGCACAAGTCTTTGTCATGATCAAGGCCATATATGATCGGGTTGTTTTTTCTTTATGCTGGAACGGAGACCCATATAGTATGCTTAAGCATATTATTTATTAGCAAATATTTTTCCATCTGACTTTGTTATTTTGGTGCCTCCTCATATTATTTTGGCTAAGCTTTTTGCATAGAGAAATTAGTCTTTAAACATGGATATACTTTGGCATGAAGATTGATAATACTTGGTTAATTTTTAGAGGCTATATAAGTTTAGGTCTTGTCATAGTAGAATACGTTTAGTTTTACTTCAATGATTTGGTGTGGAGGGCAAGGTTGATCATGTTTTTATAGGGGTCACCGAATCATTGAAGTAAAACTAAACGTGTTCTACTATGAGAAGACCTAAACCTATACAGGCCCTAAAAATTAACCAAGTATTTTCAATCTTCATGCCAAAATATGTCCATGTTCATAGACTAATTTCTTTATGCAAAAAGCTTAGCCAAAATAATATGAGGAAGCACAAAAATACCAAAATTAAATGGGAAAAGATTGCTAATAAATCAGATGCCTGAGCGTACTATATGGGTCTCTGTTTCAGCATAAGGAAAAAGAAGGACCCGATCATATATGACCTTAATCATGACAAAGACTTCGTGGATTGAAGGACTAGAAAATGAAGCAAGACGTTATGACCTCAAAATCAACCAGCAGCCACAACACAAGTTTCAAGAAGTCATCTCCATATCGCGTCAAGTTTTAAGACTTGACCATGTCTCATACAAGTCTGTGCTGCACAAGTTTCAACATGCATGTAATAGATAAACATGACGGTTGCTTAATACCCGACGTGCTTATCCACCTTGAATAATGGCTGCAAGCATCGTGGTCACGCCTATATAAGGAGAAGCGCGCAACGCAAGAGGTACCAGTGAAGCAAAGGACGCACCACAATACACTCACAGCATCCCATCCACTATCACCAATAGTTTTAGTTTAGTACACCCTGTATATTAAGCAAGAAGCCTCGTTTGTACAATCTCCGCTGTAAGTAATCCTTTGTGTTTGTATCTGTTCTTGGGGTTTGCTCGAAAGGGAAAATCCTATGTAAACATGTTTGTTCAATAAAGTAATCTTTTGTTTAAGCTGTACTTAGTGATGTTACATGGGAAGAGTTTTTTTATGTTAGGGACCCTATAGGAGAATCTCTCTTACGGTAGTGCTCAGTTAGCCTTGAGTCCGACGTTTTAGAGAACTCTGTGATCGTAGAGAAGTTTTTCCTTCGGGTGGAACTGCATGGTGAGACGATTAAAAACTCAACTCATATAGACAGTAACTAGGAACATTTTGAATAAAAAGAAAACTTTAAAGAATATACATGTGAAAACTATGGTGAGTATCGAGTAGGATTTTACAACAATCGTTAAGCGCACCGGCTGCCCATAGGTTTTGCCAATCTGATTAGATTTGCAAAAGAATAATTATTGATATGTAAGATTAAGAATTCATTAATAATATTTGAATTTTTAAGATACATTTTAATAATAATTCTTACTAATATATATATATATATAATTTAATATATATTTGTTTCTGGTATCAGACATTAGGTAATAATTGAGGAGTTAAATTACTTACATTTAGAAGTATGTACTGGTAAGATCATTACTACCCGACGTGCACTCCCTGCCTGCACTTGATATTGGAATTATTTTTTGTAGTCATGATCTTACCAGTACTTACTTCTAAATCTAAGTAATTTAACTCCTCAATTATTACCTAACGTGTGATACCACACACGAATATATATATTAAATTATATATATATATATTAGTAATAATTTTTATTAAAATGTATTTTCAAAATTGAAATTTTATTATTGAATTCTTAATCTTACTTATCAATAATTATTCTTGTCGGGATCTAATTAGGTTGGTGAAACCTTTGGGCAGCCGGTGCGTTTAACGATTGTTGTAAAATCCTATTCGATACTCACCATACTTTTCACATGTATATTCTTTAAAGTTTTTTTTTATTCAAACTATTCCTAGTTACTGACTATATGAGTTGAGTTTTTTATCGTCTTCCCAGGCAGTTTCACCGAAAGGAACACTTATGTACAGCCATAGGGTTCTCTAAAACGACTGACTCAAGGCTAATCGAGAACTACGGTAAGAGGATTTTCCTATAGGGTTCCTAGCATAAAAAAACTCTTCCCATGTAACAGCACTAAGTATAGCTTAAACAAAAGATTACTTTATTGAACAAACATGTTTACATATGGTTTTCCCTTTCAGCAAACCCCAAGAACAGATACAAACACAAAGGATTACTTACAGCGGAGATTGTACAAACGAGGCTTCTTGCTTAATATACAGGGTGTACTAAACTAAAACTATTGGTTATAGTGGATGGGATGCTGTGAGTGTATTGTGGTGCTCCTTTGCTTCACTGGTACTCTTGCGTTGCGCGCTTCTTCTTATATAGGCATGCCTAGGATGCTTGCAGGCATTATTCAAGGTGGATAAGCACGTCGAGTATTAAGCAGACAGACGTCATGTTTATCTATTGCATACATGTTGGAACTTGTGCGGCACAAATTTGTATGAGACATGGTCAAGTCTTGAAACTTGACGTGGTATGGAGATGACTTCATGGAACTTGTCCGTGGGTCGAGTTTGAGGTCATAACGTCTTGCTTCATTTTTACGTCCTTCAGTCTGTGCAAGTCTTTGTCATGATCAAGGTCATATATGATCGGGTCCTTATTTTTCCTTAAGCTGAAACAAAGACCCATATAGTATGCTCAAGCATCTAATTTATTAGCAATCTGTTTCCATCTTATTTTGGTATTTTGGTGCTTCCTCATATTATTTTGGCTACTAAGCTTTTTGCATAGAGAAATTAGTCAATGGACATAATTTGGCATGAAGATTGATAATACTTGGTTGGCACGAAGATTGATAATACTTGGTTAATTTTTAGAGCCTATATAAGTTTAGGTCTTGTCATAGTAGAATAAGTTTAGTTTTACTTCAATGATTTGGGTGTGGAGGGCAAGGTTGATCTTGTTTTTATAGGGGTCACCGAATCATTGAAGTAAAACTAAACGTGTTCTACCATGAGAACACCTAAACCTATACAGGCCCTAAAAAATAACCAAGTATTTTCAATCTTCATGCCAAAATATGTCCATGTTCATAGACTAATTTCTTTATGCAAAAAGCTTAGCCAAAATAATATGAGGAAGCACAAAAATTCCAAAATTAAATGGGAAAAGATTGCTAATAAATCAGATGCCTGAGCATACTATATGGGTCTCTGTTTCAGCATAAGGAAAAAGAAGGACCCGATCATATATGACCTTGATCATGACAAACACTTGCATGGATTGAAGGACTAGAAAATGAAGCAAGACGTTATGACCGCAAAATCAACCAGCAGACACAACACAAGTTTCAAGAAGTCATCTCCATACCCCGTCAAGTTTCAAGACTTGACCATACAAGTTTGTGCCGCACAAGTTCCAACATGCATGTAATAGATAAACATGACGGTTACTTAATACCCGACGTGCACAAAGTGGTTGACCAAAGGAGTGCAGGGGACAGCTGATCTGATGATACTGCAGATTATATTATTTCATTTTGATGCAATCTGTTTGGTTGCTAAATATGACAGATCGGGATGCAACTCCGTCATCTGGTGATCTTTTGCTTGTTTTGACGTTTTCCCCTTTCTCTAATCCGCTTTGTTTTATCAAAATTGATAACACACAGGCTCTTGTTTTCCCAGATGTGCTAGATGTCGATTTGGATCAAGATGAATCATTTTTATGCAGTGAACAACGGTCAACGGATCTGCTGTGGATCCCATCATCTAATGAGCTACAGATGAATGCATGTACATGAGTTAAATCTTGAGAGTATTTGAACAAAATATTTTATATTTTCCATCTGTATTTTCACATGTAAAAAGCTCAAAACTTTGAGCGTGCAAAGGGATCATTGCAAGTGTAAATTACTGTCTTTCCATGGAGTATTTTATATTTATCACTTGTAAACAATAGTAGTTATTACACTTGAAACTGGTTGGTTCTTATATTTCCTCATGGTATTTTTTTACAATCACAAGGCCTTTACAGTTGCAATGCTGAGTTATTATTAGTTACAAATGGTAGTTTTTATTAACCAAAGAATCTTTCTCAATTAATTATGTCTACGAAATGGTAAATTATAACAGAAAAAAGTCAACCATTAGAGTGCAGACCCTTGAGCGTGTAGAGATAGATCATTGAAAGTGTATACTCAGCATATAATTCACTTGAAAATAAAGAGCTGTTACAAGCAGGTTTTTATATTTCCGAATGATACATTTTACAATGCCATAACCTTTTACACTTGCAATGGTAAGTTTTAATGATTTTACGAATGGTAAATTTATTAAACAAAAAACTTTCACAAAGAATACTCTCTCATAAAAAATATTAAACTATAGTACGAAAGATAACAATGAGAGTACTTTATAAGAAGGTCGTTGAACATGAATAATGAGCTACCAGCGCAATCATAGTAGCTCTCATGTGATTACACGAAGTCAAAAATTAATACCCTAATACCCCTTGAGTTTAAACCAAAACCACTGTTATCAGACTGGTATAGAATAGCACAAAATTGTAAAAATTGTTCCTTCAGTGTGAAAACACCTATGTCCCGAGATTTATGCTTCAATAACTGTAATATTTATGCTACTTAATCATTTCATTTTTTCTTGGTGATATACATTCACGTTCCAGGGTGCAAACAATTTGTGGGATAATCAATAGAAATTTTGAAGTTGAGAATAATATAGTGATGGCCATGGGCATCTTCAAGTGTGGCGAAATGCATCGGTGACCCATGCTGCCGATGACCTATGGCTGGACTCAAGAACTAGATGACATTTGGGGCAGATTTAAAATCAGCCGTTTTTCTATCCCAACAAAACAACCGATGTCTCTATGACATAACATTCAATATTTATTATTTCATGGCACTAGTGTAATTATGCCTGAACAGTTATCTCCTTCAGGAAGAATGTGTCCTATAAATTTTATTCTTTATGACTTAACTATGTAAATAATTATGCTCATTGAATCGGGGCATAAGCACCTTTCCATGTTATCATAAAATATTAATAATTTTATGATAGCAATCATTGATGGTAAAAAATATGCCCAAAACTATAAATTTTAAAGTCATGAGTATAATAAACATAAAGTGATATAAGATTTGTATGCCTACTTGAGTAGGTTCTTATAGTTAAAAATTGACAGAGAGATTTGTAAGCCTACTAGAGTAGGTTCTTACTGTTAAAAACTAATAGTTACTGAGTAGAAATAGTTAATCTTTACTAACCGCGACCTAAATGAAAAGGTGGTTCACAAGTGTAAATTGTTTTGTTTGCCCCATATATCCAAAGTAAAATACGTAAAGACGATTTCATGCTTCAAGCCAATAATCTTCGGGCCTATCTCACTCATATTTACAGATGTATTGATTATCTCGTGGTCACTTTTAAATCATAAAACCTATTCAAGCAACCATAAATATCACAACCTTTTACCATTCAGGCACTTGCCTATAACTCATGATCGTAAAATGTCACCTTGGTCTGGCCTAGCAGCGTCATGGCCATTATTTTTCTTGATGGAATGTTAGGGAACATATTTGTATCAACAAGTTAATATACAAAATGACTAGTTTCTTTCTTTTAAGAGTAATGGAATATTTTATGATTGCACGTACTAGAATTTATGCTCAAACGATGTATTTGTGACTTGACACTTCAAATCTCAAATACATGCAAAAACATCTTAGTGGAATAAACTTACAGTCATCACATCTGATATCTTTAATATAAAAACTAAAACTAGCACTTTGAGTATAAAAACTCATCCATCAGGAGCACAAACCGAATCATAAAAAGTGACTCTAAATATAAAAAGTATATGCCCACACATCCAAAAGTAAAATCCTTCAATGGTATTGAGCTTTTTAATACTACACACAGACTATACATATCCGGATATTTTATGATTTGGCATCCCTAGTTTTACATTTTCGGCTATATAACATTTTACAATCTCATGGAAATATCAAAGAACAGTGTTAGGTGAATCATTTTCTAACCATAAAAACCAGTTTGGGCAACAATATAAAGGTAAGAATTCCAAGAATATTGTTTATTAGAAAAGAGTAAAATGCATGAATGACAACTATATCTGTTGGCTTGTTTCAGTTTGGCCATCGTACATAGAAACACATAAATTATGGTCATTAAGGTTGCTGAACTTAGTCGACACGATCATTAGCTCTCCGGTAATATGTATTCGTGCGTTGTGGCATAGGTTTGGCTAATGACTCATGCTCCAACCGGATAAAACGCACTCTTGGACAAATCCAACATTGACATCCAATTGCAATTTTTTTTCATTTATCTCTTCATGTCCTGATTCTCTAGCGTATGAGGTGGTTGCGGTGGTTGCTTTGCGAAACAACCACCTCTTTCTCTCGCCTCCTCTCTCTCTCTCTCTCTTCCACATCATAAAAAAATTCTATGTAGCCTTCTACGAGATGTGCTATGAAACTGCCGACGTGGAGCGTTGTACTTGCTCTTATTATGTGGACAAGATAGGAAATGTTGTGACTGTTGTTGACGGTAACAAATTTCAGTCCATTTCAGCTCTTACCTCAAGTATGCTAATTCATGAAACAATTACAACTAATTTTATCTAAGTAATTGCACCATGCCCGAGCGCAACTGCAACCTCCTGCTACTTTAGCTCGCTCGCTGACGCTCACCAATGCCACAACAATCTCATACTACTGGATAATAGGATGTCAGCCTACAAATGCTTTCGAATTAAGCCTACGCTTATTACATAAATTAAACTAGAGGGAACAATTTTCAAATATACATGTCATGTCACACGTATACATGTTTCTAAAAAACTAATGACCGTATTGACTCAGTTGAACAACCTTAATGGCCACAATTTACACCTTTCTAAATATGATGGCCAAATTGAAACAAGCCAACAAATATAATGGTCATTCATGCATTTTACTCATTATAAAACAAGCAATGTAAGAATAAAATAATATTAAATAGGATGGTGCCTTGCCATGCATGCATACATGCATGGCATGCACGGCTGGAATTTTAATGCACTCACATGTGAGAGGCCATTCCTTCCATGCATGCATGACCCGGTATTATTGTTTTAATTGGAGCTTGCATTGCGTGCATATGGGAGGTTTGGGCGCTAGAATTTTACAATCAGGAGAGTGGATTTTTATATGTGCATATTTTTCAACGTATTAGGTCTAGGAATCTCATGTCGTAAAACCATCCTATTCAAATTTTAAAATCCTCATCTCACAATCTTCTAGACATAAAAATACATTTCTAACAAAAGCTTCTACAAATTCTGCCTTCTTCTATGCCTAGAAATGTCACAATGTATTAGCATTGTTCGGATGCAAAAACTTTTAGACTCGGCCACGGTTGTGCATGCATACACCCGTCATTAAGGAATTTATTAATTTATCATTTCTTTTTTCATGCATGGAACGGTCATTTATGGTCCTAACTACCATGCATATGCTGCCCTGTGCGACCTGGTGCCGAATAACTATTCAGGCCTTGCAGGAGGCGTGTGTTGGCTAGGCGGGAGGAAGTTCAGGCCTGGTTACCGAATAACTATTCAGTACCCACATTCTCACGGTAGTCAATAGCGTAGGGTTATATATATAAGTAAGTATGTACAGGGAGAAAAAATGTTTACTTACCAGTGTTCTGATACGGATGCATTATTATTTTCTAAAAGTCACCATTTTTTATTACGACTATCCTGCCACATTTGATGTCAATATGACATACAAATGAACTCATTTACCTGCTGTAGAATATTATTTCCAGTTTACATCTTCATTTGCCGCTTCTATATCCATATAGTACTACCTCTGTCCCATTGAAAGTGTCGTTCTCGCTTTCCAAGAAGTCAAATCTTTTCAACTTTGACCAAAAATATATGAAAAATTATAAATATTTATTAAATATAATTAGTATCATTAGATAGATAATTGAATCTACTTTTATAATCAACTTATTTAAAGATACAAATATTACTAATATTTTCTATAAATCTAGTCACAGTTTAAAAGTTTGACTGGCACGTATACCATAGCGACACTTTCAATGGGACGGAGGGAGTATCATATAGTCAATGCTTCAAAAAAAATTAACATACTCATTATTTTGTTTCATGTTTTCAATTCCTGTAGTCGTTGAAGCGGCCTCAAATGGGATATTGAATTTCGATTATGGTCATTGTTGTAAAGGTTAGTTATTTTTGTCACCTACACATAACGGCTACAGAGTAATGCAAGGGACCAAACAGAATGCATGTATCGTCTACAATATTGTCATACTTCAAATTGTTTATTCGCCCTGTGGTGTTCTTTATTGTTTAGTGGTTATTTTTTTCGCAATGTCATTTATTTGCATGGTCCAAAAGCCACTTTACATTTTTGCGTGTAATAAGCAAGCTTTGCATGTGGCCTCAAGGTATTTGCTTTCCTGTTTGTTCATATTTTTTAGTTTAAATCTCATGTGTAATGGTACCTTTACATAGTGAATCGTTCATCTCTCCTGCTGACATCAGTGTTGGATGTTAGGAAATCTGTGACTTGAATATTGACCTATTGGTGTTAGGAAATTGAAAGTATGGTGAAGTGGTATCCTAGAAGTAATGTCAAATCTGAATAATTAGCTGTAAAAACTACTTTAGTTGGATCAGGAGTACTTCTATATGTTTGTACATCTCAACCAAGTGTTCTTATGCATATTGCCTTGCTTAATGCTGAATATCAGTATTCTAACTCATGGTGACTTGATGTCTTCCAGTGATTTAGGTGATCAAAAGGGAAGACTGATTACTGCATCCACGGTATATACCCTGCCCTTACAACTGCAGAGGGCTTCTACAGGTACATAGGAGTAAATTCTGCTGGTCCTCCATCCTTGATTTATTTCCGCCCACTTCCAGTATCTTTCAGCAAAGAATATTTGTTTCCTTTCCCAGTGTTCTAACATGAATGTATCCTCCCATGCCTAGAATACTTAGTACTTTCTGTATTATATGTGTTGATAACTTCATATTATCCTTCCTGTTTACAGATTGATTTTCCATTGCCATTCGCTCAATTTTATGCTAACAAAAAGGAATTTTATCCATGTCAGAGACAATGATAATTCAACCATAACAATTGTCATTTATTACATATTTTTATTTTTAACTTAATTGCATTGTGTAATCATTAGAGGTGCGAAGAAAATAATCTACATTATAAGTGGATAATGATCTTGATGCTTTATTAGGGCTAACAAGGAAAAATATCTTTAAGTGGCCCTAGAGAATTGGTAAATGGATATGGATGATTGACTAGAGAAGACAGCTATGATAGCCTATGAAGTTTACTCTGTTTTTCCTGTCAGAGGTTTCTTCAGGTGGCCATAATAGGCTTTACTTTCACCTTCCCGCTGTCTTAACTTATATACTATTCTTCCATACCCATGTTATAATTGTTTTCCTAACTTTTCATTAATTAGCGGCCTTTGCTTGATTATAGATCCACTAATCATATACATTTCTTTTATTCTGCAGGACCTAGCTGGATTAATTATGTGATAAATTTCTTCATCCAACGTAGAAAGGTTAGCATCTTTCCAGTGTTATTCAATCTGTTAGTTTCGCCTCATATAATAAGAAAATAGATAAGTTTCATGCAAATATTTTTTAATCTGATTTCAATATCATCACAATTGTTTACCCGCTAATCTTATTTTTGGCACATTCCCATCCACAACACTATTTCCTAGCATTTAATCTATATTTGAAGCTCTTATCTATTTTTGACCAATGTAGATTTTGGGAATGTTCTAGCCTTTTTCAGTTCAGAACGTAATTACAGAATAAATTTGAACTACTTTATTTGAAGTATGGGAGTATAAATACAGTATTTGAATCCTTTTTGGCCATCCAAATGGCTTTTTTTAGATATATTATAAAATAGGACAATAATTTTCCTGACACCTCTATTTGAGGGACCCTTTCTTGAGAAAACAAAAAATGAGGACTGGTTCTGTACGAAAACAGTGTAGGTTGACTCTTCAAAATAATTATTACTGTACTATATTGCATTTCCTTGTATTATTTACTATATTTTGTTAATATCGAGTGGCATGATGTTTCAGGGAGCAAAGGATGCATGTTAATGATGCTTTTGGAATGTTTTTCCTTCTGAAAGAAATTGTTTCAAAATTATCCTGCCTTTCATGGGTAGCCTCAAAGTAAAAGAGGGTTAATACAAATGCCATGTAAAATAAACTAGGGGGTATGTTGCTTAGGCTTATGCAAAATATGGATTCTTGTCAAGGAATGTTTATCGTTGCTCATTGGTGTTTATCCACTGTATATAATTATGTCAAGTGCAAATACACTGCTTAAGCTTTTGAATCGTTGATGCATATTGTATTATGAAATTTCCACTGATTAGGATCCAGCAATCCATGGTCACCATTTTCGATACTGCAATCATTTCTCTTGTGCCACCTATTCCTTTTTTGTGAGCTATTGCCAGCCTCAGACCCATCGGTGACACACGCAAATAAACATAGAGAATCAGTGGCGTCTGTCAGACGAGTGGTGCGTGATAGCGCGCCGGGTTCTACTAGTCATATCAATATCTTTTGAATAATAGTAGCAATGAATGGTATGGTACACGTCAATATACAGTACAATATTTCAGTTGTTTATACTAACATTTAATATCCGAATGTTGAATTCTAGACCCACAAATGCGCGAGCTATCATACTAGTACTAGTTATAAATATTGTGCTACCCATTTATCTAATGGTCCATGCTTGAGATATACACGTGAATCATTGGGAAAGCATGTCTTTGACAGATCTATGTTATCCTATAAAATCTGTGATCCGATATTGATAAATGGGTAGCGCAATAGTTATGATCAGTTACATCAACCTTAAATTACAAAGTTATCATTTTTCTATTGAATAGTGGCTCAAGCTGAAACATTCATAAAGTATGATCAGAATTATAATTATTATATCATGAAACATTTTCCTATAGCTCACGCGGAATGCCAAAATAAATTTGCAGGCATTGTATCTAGTTCCATAATGTTGGAATTCCACAATTATCCTGCTACGGTGTGTGTGGTAGACTGGTAGTTACCGATGGCCACGATCATATCAACCATAGGGAGATGACACAGGTCAGATGAGAGATCCGCATTAGTAAAAAGAAGATGCGTCTTGTCATCTGACTATTGTCATTCCAATTAGATGGGTATTGTCCTACAAGTGATTATAAGGCTGGTTGAATGTTGGTGTCACTTTGTAGCATACCTATGATCATAAGAAATATAGAACTAGGGTTACACCTATATGAATATTTCATTTATTGGAAAGTTGCTTACATTTGTGATAATATGCTCAGTCTAGTGCAGTTATCATCTTGTCTGCTGTTTCTTCCATAGCACGATATATTTCACTCCTGATCTTATCGTGCCATATGTTTGTAAATATTATCATGTCGTCTCAAGCACAGGGAAATGACTGGTCGGATGAGAGATGCACATTAGTAAAAAGTGTTGGGGGCTCATGCGAAGTTCCACTTCATGGAATGTTCTCGTGATTCGGTTCAGATGCATTTAGGTCCTGCAAATATGCGGCTCCTCGAAGTGCTATAAATATGGACCAAGGACCACCTGTAAAACTCTCTCCGTTAGTGGGAAAATAGTTATGGCTTTGCCTGTGTATCATTTCGTTATTTCCATCTTTGTTATTTTCTAATCACCTTTCTATTCGGAGTGCGGGTTGTCACCTCGCCCATCTCGCACGCGAACAAAAAGAAGATGCATCATGTCACCTAAGGATTGTCATGCCAATTGGATGGCTCTTGTCCTACAAGTGGTTCTATGCGTGATGTAGTTGTCAGTCTTTGCAGCATTCCCATCCTCATAAGAAAGATGGAACTAGGGTTCTACCTATATGAATATATTTCTTCATTATTTGAATGTTTCATAGGTTTGTAGTAATATGCTCAGTCTAGTGCGGTTATCATCTTGTCTGCCATTTCTTCCATTATTTCACTCGTGATCTTATCTTACCATATGTTTGTAAATATTATCTTTTTCACCTGAAACAGTTGTTAATTGGTTGCTATAAGTATAGACAAAGCTCTCTGACACCCACAACATTTCCTCCACAAGCATATTACAACAATACGAGCTGCCATAAGTTTTCATTCTAGATGTTGGTGGTAATTTTTCTATCATTATTTTCGATCACGATGGATCAAAGATCTCACTTGTACCAGTTTTTTTCTGATTGATGCAGTACCAAATCATGAACATTTTGCAGCAAAACCCTGTTGCACTACCATCTATAATACTGACCATCCTTGTTATTATGAGTTTCTCAGTAGCTAATGTGCATGCAATCGATCAAGTACATTTCACTCAAGGAAAACAGATAAAAATTCCAAATGTGGATGAGGTCTTTGTTGCAAAATCTGGTGACTCAGATGAAGAAAATACTTTCATCCCAAGCATCACAGGTAATCGGAAAGTGTTATCCACGGGTACTGATGAACAAGAGAGGCACCGCCATGAGAAACCAGATAGTTACTGCCAGTATCTGCTTTCTATTGATAAGAGTTGTCCGAACAAGAAAGCATGACTCTAAAATATAAGTCCTAGAGTACCTATGTCCTTTGGATCTTCTAGTATTGTATGTCGAATAAAACTCTAGGATCCCTGTGGTATGAACATAATGCTATAATGACTTCCACACATAAGTTGTGAACTTCTATGTATATCGAACTGGTGACACAATGGAATGATAGTAATAAGAATATATATTACTTGTATCTCGAATCCATTGCAGGAAAATGTTTTCAACATGACTGTTTCATATTCATGAGTAATCTTTCTTAGAAATAAATAACCTTCCAGCACAATCAGCACTATCGTTACAATACATGTTCTATCAAAATCATTTTTTTTGTGTTTTGCTCCAGTGTTCCTGATTAAATATGAATAACATCAGAGCTCACAGTATCAGCATAGTAACGGTGAACTCCATCACAATTTGTGAAAACTCTACTGATGCGCAGGATACTACTTTTTACGACTGGATCATTTTTCGCTTACAGTCGTGAATGATTCTGATTTATTTTTTTATATAAATCTCCTTGCTTAAACCTATCCATAAGTCAGATTAGTATGGATAATGATAAACATGTAAAAATGGCATCTGTTATATGTATTTCAAGTAATATTGGTAATCTAGTATCTAAGGAAACCAAGCTTGCTCACATGCTGAATGTTGACCAGACGATGCGAGTACCTTGACGAAACAGCAGTTTAGACTTCACGTGCCACCTGTCGTGACCTCGGTAATTGGACATGTGATAAACTAAACGCACGCACACAAATGCCTTCATTGAAACGCACCAAGGTTGGATTATTTCAACACCCAGCCGCAAGGCCCTGCCGCACCGCCAGCCGGAGCCATGGTTGCACTGAATCATCGTCAACACTCCCTAAGTGTCTCCTCGTCCATGCCTCCACGCATGCAGGAGCCATGACTGCCCCGCAAGCTCAACATGCCCGCGTCGGTCATCTTCAGCCAGCACCTTGACGTTGAGGTCCCGCACTTCCATCAACGCATATGCGAGAGTGAGACAGAAGCTCAGTCCCGCCCATGCTTGTTGAGAAGGCACTGCTCAGACTCTCGCCCAGGACAAACTTGTTGAGAAGGCCACCGTTCATGCGAAACCTCAACGGGGTTTGCCATCACCGAGGCGCCGTGCACTAGCTCAGCTACTTGTGGCCGTCCAATCACGTGTGTCATTTCACCATGACATTTATCACCATGGGAGATCAAATTGATGGAAGTGGAAAATAAGAAAGCAGAAATTTCTACAGCTCAAAACCCATTCGGTTATTGTTCTTTGGCAAGTAAAGACAAAGTCTACCACAGAATATTCAGGAAACCATTGAAAATAAGTGCAAGAAAGACGAAGAAAAGGAGTGAAGTACCGGATACAACTACAACTGTGGTTCCTGGTCATAGAATCCAGTAAAATGTAATCGCACTACAAATTATAATTTCTAGTTGCAGCTGGATCAAAGAGCTAAGCTTGCTACCTATCTACATAAAAAGAAAGCAGTAGTTTTGCACTTCCACCGATAACCAAAAGAAAAAAAAGCGGGAAGCCCCATATTTCGCCTGTCTTTTCCATAGCCACTGCTGCTACCATTGTACCCGTGCTACCCCGCTGCTGCTGTCGTATCTCACGCTCCGTCGTGACCATGTCTGCCGTTGTTGGTATGTTAACAACACAGAAAGCCAAAGTAGCTTTCACCAAGACATTTCCAAGGTAACGGATCCACATGAAAACTTGCATCTTCAAATATTTTGAGAACTTTTACTGTACACTATTTTTAATATGGGTCATTTATCCCCTCTACTCTGATGGACCAGATTGATTGTTACCATCGTAACCCCACCGTGATAACAAGTGGTAATTCCAGATGGTAATGTAGTATGGACATTTTGGGTAGCAAAATATAATGACAATCAGTAATTAAGTATAACTTTAAGATTAAATGTTTAGGATTAATCGAAACTATTCTGGCTCCTCGATCACCGAGGTCAGGCTGATGTGTGGTGACCTAGGGGGTCCACCTGGCAGCCAAAGAAACATGCGGTTGAGGCCAGGCTGAGGCGCGCGTTGTTGGCGGAAGTGTTTAGTCTATGATAATAATTCTTTCCCTTTAACAGATACAGTGACTGAATTACCCCACGGTGTCAATTCCGTAAATAATTGCAATTGTTGTGAAATTACTATGTTAACCCCGACAATCGACGGTCAGATTTAGTTGTTACCAACTCGCAACATTAGTTGGTAAAATGTACTGTAAAAGGGGTCAATATTTAAGTCTAGTTGATCCAACAACTACAAGAATATGATAAGAAATGGGGTACAGAGGATTTGTATGGATAAGGTCCTCACGGTAGGTTCAATTTCTAACTGCTTGCTTTAGCCACGGGTTTAACCATGTTCTCCCAGGATCTTACGACATGCCCGAACATGGAGGAACACAAAGGGTCGAGAGGGTTGCATCCACCTGCTACATATCTTTATAACATGTGGAGACTATGCTATAAACAAAGGTAATACTGAGTCCAGATACAAAATGTACGACCTTAATCTCCATGTACCCTATTGATTACTGCCTCTAATTTAATAGACTGAAGCTCGTGGGAAAGCAATCTAAGAAAAAAAATAACGGTTTGGTGCGATCAGCAGGGAGAATAGAGAAGGCCCGCAAGATGGAAAAAAGCTCAAGTGTTTGGCGCTCTAGGAAAGTTGTGTTGTCCCCGCTCTTATTTCTCATGGATTATTCCCTAGAAACCAATCACTATGATATTTACAGACCCATCCGTGAATAGTACATGTGGTTATTATTGCGCCCCATTGATTGTGAGTCGGTATATGTAGAATTACCATGACTCATTGTCCATCGACAACCTTTACCTTTACCGACCTACTGTTGGAAGCTAATATTTGTCAGTAAAAATAGAGAGAGGTTTTCCGGTGTTTACGAAGTATCTAGAGATATATTATGAGGTATTTCGATCTCGACCGTTGATTGAGAGAGGGGCAAGGTATGCAGCAAAAATTATCATAACCAGTGACAGATGGGTAATTATATACAAACTAAAAGTCTTTTAGTATCACATCAGGCAAATGATCGATTAACTATATACATGATAGTAGAAAACAAATTTCTTCCACGGCCGCCATCGTGTCTCCCTCTTTTCTCCCGGGCTCTACGTCGGCAACAAGTAAACAATCAAGAATCTGAGTAAAATTGTTTTCTTCCGCCACCACCATCATCTCTCCCTCTTTTCTCCGCTGCCACGACGTGATCCTCGGCCAGGACTGCTGCAGAGGTAATATTATTTACATAGTTTATGATTGTTTACTCGGCTGGGATGGTTTATGGATAATCTATACTCTGGATTGTACAGAGATCAGATTTGGAGGAAGGACACCCATTGTTTACTGTGTTATTGATTGTTTACTCTTTGATCTTTTCTAGCCTAGATCTGGGAGAAATTAATTTAATGTGGTCTCGATGGCAATCAACACATATGTCATCTACTCACTTGTGACTTAATTACGTAGAATTAGGCTCTTTTTATATGGCTAGGAAGCGCAGCGCGTATATTTATTTACTCGTTGACGTACTGTATGTTTATTACTTGACATGAATCGAAAAGGCTATACCTTTAGCATTTTTAGTTATTTATATTTGATGATTGTAATTAACTATTAGTTATATACATAATGTCTGACCACTTTTTTCTTGTTCTAACCATTTTAAAAAATTTTTGCATTCAGATGGGAGACACCATTGAAGACATTATTGAGTATTACCAAATTGTCACAAAGACATTCAAAAGTGAAGAAGAAGGAATTAACTTCTACAACAAGTATGTATGGGAAAAAGGATTTTAGTACAAGGAAATCACATGCAGATACAAGCAATACTGCAAAGGAAGCACGATTGTCTGCAGTAAATAGGGATTTCGTCAATCCCAGCGAGAGTTCGAAGAAAAGGAAATTGATCAACCAAACTGTGCAGACAAAGAAAAAAAGGCAAGACAGATCTAAACAAGAATGTCACAAACATAGATGATGAACAAATGATCAAGGGTGGCTCAAAGAAAAAGAATGCAGCAAGTTTTGTGTCTGCCAATAGAATGTCAACAAATGGAAGGACTATAAATCCAAGTCAGTACACCGTTCCTTAAAAAATAAGAAGATCCCAAGACTTTGAAATAATATTCTAGTCATTTCCTGGATGACCATTTATGTAATCAGTTTAATATCTACCATTGTCTCTCATGGAGTGAAATAATTCTAGTCATTTCCATGGATCATTGGACTAATAAGACTTTATTGTAGTCTTATGGTTCAAATTATTTCTAAATTTCTTTTCATTTGCAATTTTGTCACCTCGAATATGATGGTTCATCTTTACTGTTTTATTTTTGCAATAGATGCATGTTGTTGCCATGCTATCTTTGAGACAAACACCGTAAATTATTCATTCTCCATGTAAACATAGTGACATCACGCAACACCGTTTCATTATGAGAGCTTCACATGTCACGGGCACCGTAAATTATTCATTCTCCATGTAAACATAGTGACATCACGCAGCACCGTTTCATTATGAGAGCTTCACATGTCATGGGATATTGTTTTAATAACTTTATGGGTCATATGGCAACCCACATGAATTATTCTTGTCATCTTCCTCGAATTGAATGAGTTTATCACGTCAACAATGGCGGTGCTGGCCATAGAAGAGGTTCAAAATTATCAATGAAAATGATTAATGAGTAAATCGGAAGGGTATAAGCCTCTGCGCCGCCTTCCCGATCGAGAGCTGACCTCTGCCACCGCTCCCTCGTGCATTGGCATCCAGCCACGCGCCCGACTTCGAGATGGGCGGAAGCACACGTCGTGACGTGAACGACACCATTCCATCCGATCCGTTCGGGACATCCACGACTCGTGAACAATGGCTGCGTGATGGCACCGGTGACAAAGTTCTATGGGGCACCTAAAAAGTTCGTTGCACAAAAACCCTAATCAATCACGATCCAATGAGTAAATCTGAATAGAATACATATATCAGAAGCGTTAGCCTTGATAGCGCCGCCTTTGGGCTCGTAAAATTATTCCAAGTAAATCTTACCAAAACAATGTAAAAAATGCATTCCATCGTTGCCCCTCCCTCTTTTTTTCCAACACGTTAAATTACTATTTTATCCCTAATACTTAAGTACTTCCATCAATATTGAAATATCTTTGGCATTGTACCTTCCATCATGGGCCTTGGCCTTTGGATCGAGGCCAATGGACGATCCACATTATTTGCAAACACCGGAAGACATCTCAAAAATAGAACGTGGTATATTGCTAGCAATCCTTTGCAGGGGTAGTCAATTGTGCTGAAGCTTCCATTGACAGGAGCAGGCAAAATTGTAGTTGTACTAGAGTGTGCAGAAAGCCCGTTACAGTTACCCTTTGATTGTGAAAAGGAGTGTAGTTTTAGGAATTCATTCTTCAGTACACTCAGGTTCCATGTATCATCGTCAAAAGGAGACAGTAACAATTTTTTTACTCAGCTCTAGATTGCGGATTTTAGATTCTGGATTGTATATTGTGGAATCTGAGATTGTAAGAATCTGAGTCTAAAAATCTTATGGGTGTGTTTGTTTGTCAGGATTCTACAATCCAACTACAGTCACTTACAGTGGGCCATAATGACAAAGCAGTAAATGTTTGTGCCATAATCCAGCAAAAGCTAAGGTGTTGCCAGATTGCCAGATTATAGAATTTGGAGGCTCAGATTATGGAATCCAGAATCAAAATCCAGCCTTTTGTTTCAGCTTTTGTATTATAGAATCTGGATTCCACAATCTGGAAGGAAAACAAAGGGGGCCGTAGTTCGTATCGCATATATATATGGGCTGCTAAATGCACAACTGGATCAATATTGTAACAGAATGGCAAAACAAGAGAATGATTCGAATTCACTGTTCTCATATCAGTCTGTTAACGTTTAACCCAAACCAGCACATACGATTGCAAACGATTCGCGTCCATGCTCTAGGGCTATAATCAGTGATGCGATTGGACTATAATGGCATCTTTCCTTTACATAAAGAAAACAAGGAACCATTCTTTGCTTGCGGCATGGAAACAGATCATCAACTTTGTACATTGGTTCAACTATATCATTAATAGGACTCGGGCTTGATAGGTAGCACAGGTATGTAGCTGTCCCGAAATTCAAGCAGTTCTGAAAAAGAGGAGTGCCTAAAACATCGCTTGTTTCAATACAGCAGATGGCCCGCAGATGTGAAGGCGAACGGCTGAAAACATGATTGACTCTGATAAAAACGCAAAAGGTTGAAGCCATCATTTGTTAACTCCTAATTATCGGATGCTGGACCGTACGTTTGTCCCAGACAAAAGAAGGCACCTATTGATGCCAAAGGGATTGTTGCAGGACTGCAGCAGGAGCTAGGCAATTCATGGTGCCCTCTGTCTTCTATCCTCTGGGTGAGAAGTCTCATAGCTAATAACTAGGTATCAGGTCGCTAGCTATTAGCCAGAGAACAATATAATAAAACTGAGATCTGTTTGGATGCACCGAATGAGGCAAAATGGCCTTTCACCATCTACCATATATTTGCTTGTTTTAGTTGGGTTGAGGCAGCTAATGAGATAATTGTTAAGCAGCGAATAAGGTAAAATGACCTTTCACGATTAAGTAGTTGGACTATTTAGAAGCCTCGATATAATCTGAGCAGCTACCTATTTTCTCTGGAGGCTCAAAATCGGCCGTAAGCACCAGTTTCATGATCAGCAAGTAGCTAGCTTACATGTTCCAAAAGCAAAAAATTGGTTTTCCACTTGACAGTGTATTTTGTTTCCGCTGGTAGATGGCCTTTTGTTACACTCGAAAAGTCAAATTGACTTTCCTGTTGCGTTTCATTTACAAAAAGGCCAGCGGGTTGGCTATATTAATCTTATTGTTATCAAAAGGAGGCCAGGGTCTCACTCTGAAACAGAACCATTCCGCACAAACAGCAAGCCTTTGGTATGACTACCATGAAGCATTAGGATATGTGGAGAGGAATGACGCATTATAATTTTGTAAGTTATTGTATATATTGTGCTAGCCATTTCTCTAACTGTCTGTGCTTGTGACACACATATGATGCTATCCTTTAAAATTTATGGACCAATCACTTCACACAGCAGAAAACACACTTACGATCAGTTACATGAACCTATGCTAAATTTGTTTTAAAAAAATATGCTAAAACTGTGGTCTATATATAGAAACTGTGGCTTGAGTTGCTTCATAAATTATGTAATTTTAACTACAATATTATGAAATATTTTCCATAGTTCATGTAAAACAAGAAAAAAATTCACGTCATGACAAATTTGCATGCATTGCATGTACTTTCATAGTACATGAATCCCGTATAATGAGATGCTCTTTATTAATATAAAAAACATGCATCGCGTTATCTGACGATTGTCAAGCCTGATGGGAAGCCTATTGTTTCAGAGCAGGTTACCTAGGTGGATAAGTGTAGGTATATGAATCATATTCATTCTCATAGGAAAAGTAGTCCTAGGGTTATACCTATATAAACATATTTCATTATTTGAAACTTTGTTAGGTTTGTCATAATATGCTCCGTCTAGTGCGCTTATCATCTTGTCTGCCATTTTCTCCCATAGTGCGATATAATTTCACTCGTGATCTTATTGTTCCCTATAAACACTGTCATATATTTGTAAAAAAAAATTCACCTATATAATAGTAGTGAACTGATTTCTATAAGTATAGCTCAAGCACTCTCACAAACCACAACATTTCCCTCAACACGTATATAGGACAATACGAACTGTAAGTTTCCTTTCCAGATAGATGTGCCCCTTATCAACAATATTTTCTGTCATTATTTCAGATCACAATGGATCATGTACCTGAGTTATGCCATGTTTTTCTTATTTATGCAGTAATCATGAACGTCGTGCAGAGAAATCCTGTAGCGCTATCATATATTATGGTGGCCATCCTCATTATTACGATTTTCTCGGTGGGTAACGTGCAAGCAAATGATCAAGTTCATTTCACCAATGAAGGAATGAGGGCCAAAACTCCAAATGTCGATGACATCTTTGTTGCAAAATCAGGTGAAGCGGACCAAGAAAATCCTTTCACCCCCACCTCAAAGGTCATAGAAAATTGTCATCCAGTGGTACTGATAGACATATGTCTCCTCGCCCGGAGACTATTGGTGAATACTGCAAGTATCTCCAGTCTCTTGGTAAGAGCTGTCCAAACTAGAAATCATGATACTAAAATAGAGGTCCTGGAGTACTTGTTTAGCTTATATCTTGTGGTATGATATGTCCAATAAAACTCTAGGACTCTACAGTATGAAAACTATCTTGTAACGACATTCCACACATAATGTGTGAGGCTCTATGTATATTGAACTGGCAATGCAGTGGAAGGATGGAAATAACAATATATTACCTGTCAGCAGAATCCATTGCAGAAAAATGTTTTCATCATATCTCTTTCAAATATCATGATTTATCTTTCTTAGATTTTTTTCATCACTGCCATTATAATACATGTTCTATGGAAATCAGTTTCTTTTTCAACTTTCACTCTACGAGACCTGATTAAATATGAGTAACATGGGAGCATGAATTACCAGCTTAGTAACGGCCCAATTCTTGACTAATTTGTGAAAGCTCTACTTGTTATTCCCGGATCATTTCTTCTTATAAGAATCCTAATTAATTCTGAATTGTTTTATGTTGTTCCTTGTTTGAATCTATCCGTTATATGGATGCCAAGTAATATTATAGTAGTCTAGTATATACATAAACCAAGATGCTCATAGGATCTGAAATAATATAATAGTAGTCTAGCATATCCTGTTGTATGAATGTCAATTAATAATGGCTCTGCCTCGATGAAGGCACTACATCTGTCAAAACATAACAATTCATTGATCGAAATGCATTCTCTATAAGATCTTCAATAGTTTATCCAACATCTTGGAATGCATCTCTCCTGTCAGACATAGCAGCATGGCTGTCATCTATGTAAATAAGTTCTGGGCTCAATCTTTTTGTTACTAATAATAACCCCTATACAGCTAAATTTTATAAAACTTTGATAATAACTGTATGTGAAATCCTTGATGTTTTTTAACAAAGAGAAGATTCATTGATTCCAGTAGTGATAGCCAGAAATCATAAATATGCTGTAACTTCATTTTATGCTTTCTTTGTAGCTGAATCGGGATAGAATCGTACAATACTTGGTAACACCTGGATGTTTATTCACAAATTCAATAAGTGGCCTTATTATAGCTATGTGCTGCAAGAACAAAAAATAACGTATCCATTTCTTGCTGGTTCCATTACTGAAGTGTCAGTGATGAATAACTAGGATGTAATATACTAGTTTTGTCTGAATTTTTCCTTGACCAAACTATGATATATAATATCACATTTCATGAATGATATTTTTCTACTTGGAATGTTGTGTGCCACTGCAGTATGCTAACGAAATGGAGAATACATGGTGATAAAATATGGCATTTGTAATTAAAGAAGGCAATTTCAGGTTATGCGATATAGTGTGAATCATTTTGTGAACCCTTTACCTATATTCTATAGCTGAATTTCTTGTTGGCACTTAAAGCTCATTTGCGATACTCAGGAAACACAAATTCATCGCAACTAAGTGTATTTGTATGTATATATATATATATATATATATATATATATATATCAGATGTAACATTTGTGAAAGAACGTGTCATGTCCTAGGACGCGGTGGTAATCATTTAGAGAAATTTAATTTGTTCCTTTCTGTCATTCCATGGCACCAACGGAAATAAAGTGACTTTCATGGCACAAATATTGTGCTCATCGCGTTAGATGCAAAGGGGTAACAATCTGGATAACATTCCCTTTGCCCCAACATTCT
>JAUNZO010003066.1:0-242094 GCA_031894775.1 Chloris gayana
TGCTCCAATGGCGCTCAAGTAGGGAACTTCGTGTCCCAATATTTCCTCATTCTCCCCTTTGGGTCCGAACGGGTCCTTTTTCACATCAAGTGAATGGAGCACCATGGAGGTTCTCGGAGGGTGGCATTTGCCCATATTAAACTTTTCAAGTACCCTCTTTGTGTAAGTAGAATGGTGCACAAACACTCCACGTAAGTTCGGACCGCCGGAAGTGGTGGAGATAGCCACGGTCCGTCCAAGAAGATCAAGACCTCCACCGGCTTCAAGAAGGCCTCCACGTAAGTCTAACTCTTCTCTAAATTATTTCTTCTACTAAAGCTCCAAAAACTGCCAAAGTTCCTTACCCCAATCTTATGAAATGTGTTTTCTCCTTACAGGGTCCCTTCTAATTTCCAAGCTACCATAGCTAGCTTTTTAAGAAATAAAGCTTCTTCAACAGCCCCCGCCGGTGGTGTTTCTGCCTCTACTCCGGATGCACCGCCGACTGGTCCTACCCCAGCGCTTCTCAACCTAGTACCACTCCTGCCGCTTCTTCTCGGACCGGTAGCACTCCCGCTTCCGCCCCCACCGCTCCCATTCCAATTGAACCTCAAGGTGCGGCATCCACGGAGGAACTCCTTGCCGCCCCGAGCGTAGAGGTCGAAGAGCAGGTTACCACTGCCGAAGGCTCATCTTCCGCTAATCCTCCTCAAGCCACCTTATTCCCGATCCCTCCGGAGCTATCATTGGGACCGGTCCGGATGGAAGAAATTCCTCGCCGGCCTAGAACAACACGCAAAGCTCCTGGAGAACCAAAGCTGGCTAGAATGGTGGTTGGAGATGTGGAAGTTGACGGTTCAAGTGGGGCTAGAACTTTCACCGCTACAGCTCAATGGGACGCTCTCCAAGAAGAAGAAGCTTTAAAGAACTTTTCAGAATCCGGCCAGGTATATCCTCTGCTTAAAAAATCTCTCTAAACAATCACATTCTAATTATTGGTTCTCTCAATCTTTCCTTCAGGTTCTCCTCAAAAGTTCGAAGCCAAGACCGCCATTATTGCCCGCTTACAAGAGGAGCTCAACGACAATCAAGAACGATTGGGCGAACCGGAAGTTCGGACCGCCGATCCGAAGGCCAAGGAAAATGATCTTCGGAGGAGAGAGGCCAGTCTGCAGAACACCCATCGAATGATGGAAGAGCGCCGACAAGAAATCATCAAGCTTCGTCAAGTTAATCGGAGTAATATTCTCAATTTGTCCTATATATTCAGCATTTTTCCCGTTTCCTTCCTTCCCGATTAATCCCATTTTTAATCTCAGCGCTCGAGAATCTTGTTGCTGCTCATAAAAAAGCTGAAGAGGTTCTTATCGAAAAAGCAGCTGCTCAAGAGCAAGCACTTGAAGAAGGCGCTCGTGTCGAAGAGCAACAAGCGGCGCGGATTGGAGAACTTGAAGGCGAGCTTATCGCTAAAGATAGCATATTAGCTCAAGCACTTCGCTCCAACAAGATGCTAGAAACTGAAAACGCTCGCTTGAAAGCTGAATTAACCGAAGATTTAGAAGTAGCAAAATCAGCGCAAGCAGACAAAGAGAAGGCCCGAAGACTACCCAAAGGCTGAAAGAATCTAACGTAAATATCAAGGGTAGATTCGTAGCTACTGAAATCAGGCATAGCCGTAAGTCCCACCTTTCTTTTTTACTCTTATGTCATCCTTTCAAAATATCAATCTTCAAAAGTATCCTAGTCTTGAATTGGTACTTGTTTTTTCGGAACTTACTGCAGGCAAAGTGCGTATTCCGGAATACCTCCATAGCGGTCAAAATATTGATCCCAATGAGGCGGACCTCGAATCCGCCGTCCGGGCAATCCCAAGAAGAATCCGAGAACATTCAAGGATGGTTGCTGCTTCAGGAGGAGGACACATCGCCGCTATAATCCGGTCTTGGACTCCGGTCGAAGAATGTGATTTCAATTTCATCGGAGATGAAGCCCACCGTAATACCACCGAAGACCGGTTCAATGAGCTGAAGAACTCACTCATTGGCACCGTTTCGGAGTTGGTGGAAGACGTTCCTCTTGATTCAACGGGCGTCCCTCTCAACATAGCACCAGCAGCATTTGCCCTGGACCAAGATGCCCAAGATGCAGCAAGCTGCGGCCGGGCAAACAAGTGGAAGACTCATTTGAAGATTTAGATGCTGATTTGTTGTTGTCTTCCTCGGATTCCGAAGAAACGTTGGACGATAGGCTTGAGGAACCTAAGACCGGTGACACCGGTACTTCCATCGGTCCTGCTGAGTAGATTTTGTAATAGGGCCACCGTGCTTTTGTAATCACATATCAAGTCGTTTATATTATTTGAAATACTCGGTTACTTTGGTTTTCTATATGAATACTGGTTTCACCATCTTACTTGCTAACTTATTTACTTAAGACATGATGGTTATTTCAACTGAATAATTATGACCCAATTCTGGCTCTTAATCAGCACAGATCACAATTCATAATTATAGCTTACTTTAACAAGATCATGTAACATAAGCAAAAAGCTAGTTTGTAGGATTTCAAGATTTCACGGATCGTCCTTAACACAACAGTCTACCAATCAATATATATCATAGACTCGCTCTTCATCATAGTAGAATAGCAAAATATCATTGATCGCTCTTAACATAGCAGTAACAGCAAATTATCACAGATCGCTCTTAACTTAGCAGAATAGCAAATTATCACAGATTGCTCTTATCATAACAGCCCCTGGCTTAATAATTTAATTCAAAATTAAAGTATGGAGACATAAAAAACAAACATCATCATTAGATAAAATTACTTTATTATAATATGAAAAACTTTACAATAAATACTCTTAAATATAAAAACGGCGAAGCTGATCAATGTTCCAGGAATTTGGAATCTCTTCCTCCTCTAAGGTCATAAGCCTATAAGCCCCTGGTCCGGAGACCGATTTAACCAAAAAAGGTCCTTCCCGGATCGGTGACAACTTATGCCTGTTCTTGTTAGATCGAATCTTCCGAAGAACCAAGTCTCCTACTTGGAACTCCCGAGTGCGACATTACGATCATGATAACGACGTAATCCCCGATGATATTTAGCAGCTTGAATCGTAGCTTGATCCCGCAATTCTTCCGCAGCGACCAATTCAACCTCGACGTTGATCATCATACGTTTCTTCATCATAATATCGTACTCGGCCGACACCATATTTACTTCCGTAGGTAGCATGGCTTCGGATCCATACACCAAAGAAAATGGAGACTGTCCCGTAGCTCGCTAACATTAGTGCGCAGCCCCCAAAGTACCCAAGGCAGTTCCTTTACCCACTTTCCTGCATACGGCTTCAACCGGTCAAAAATTCTTGGTTTAAGACCGGTCAAAATCATTTCATTAGCTCGCTCCACTTGTCCATTGCTTTGCGGGTGTGCTACCGACGCATATTGTACCTTGATCCCTAAACTCTCAAGCATAGTCCTTGAAGAGTTCCGAGGTGAATTGAGGCCCATTATCAGTAATAATACCGTATGGAACCCCAAAACGTACGAAGATACTCTGCAAAAACTTGATTGCACGAGCGGTGGTTGTACTAGTAACTCGCTTCGACCTCAATCCACTTGGAAAACTTGTCTATCGCCACAAAAATTTGCGTAAATCCTCCCGGTGCCCGTTTAAAAGGTCCAACTATGTCCAGCCCCCAAGTAGAAAAATGCCAAGTCATTGGGATTAATTGCAACTCTTGAGCCGGAGTATGAGGTCTGTCTTGCAAAAAACCGACATCCTTGGCAATTCTTAACCACTCTATGCGCATCATCCGTCGCCGTAGGCCAATAAAATCCTTGTCCGAACACCTTTCCAACCAATGTCTTTGAAGAAGCATGATTTCCGCAGATTCCCTTGTGTATGTCTTCAAGCAATTGAATGCCATCGAAACCGATACACATTTCATCAAAATATTGACTCCGCGCGTATATAATTCTCCTTCGAGGATTAAATAACTACGGGCTCGAACTTCCAATCTTTGCTTCTCTATTTTATCTTCCGGAGTTTTACCAGATTACAAATAGTCAAGATACGGGGTACGCCAATCGGAATCAATAATCATAACATCCAATGGCTGAATATCGTCAACATTGATTCCGCTCACTTGTCTTATCCGGTAAGACCGCTCCTTCGATCGGTCTTTCAAGACCGCCTTCTCCGCCTCGATCCTTCAAAGTTGCTTCATCCGCAATCTCCGAAATAATAGCCTTGCGCTCTATCTTGATGGATGGCTTATCTAATACTTGAAGAAAGGCACCGAGGCGGAACCGCTCGTCGTGATGATCCCGGTCTGGCTAACTCATCCGCAGCAGAATTATTTCCGTGCGAGTATATGAGAAAACCGTAAACCATCAAATTTTTCTTCAAGTTTCCGAACCTCTTGACGGTAAGCAATCATATGCTCATCATGAGCATCCCATGTTTTGTTGACTTGACTTATCACCAACATCGAATCACCATAAACGTTCAATCGTCGGACTCCCAGCGAAATAGCTACTCTAAGCCCATGAAGCAAGGCTTCATATTCCGCTGTATTGTTGGAAGCTCGAAAATGCATTTGTAACACATATCTTAGTGGTTCCTTTTGTGGGGTGAGAAGCACGACCCCAGCCCCGCGCTCGAAAGCTGCGGGGACCCATCAAAGAACATCTCCCAGTACTCCAGTGCTTGAATCTCTCGCGGTACTTGGGTCTCTAACCACTCTGTTATGAAATCAGCTAATGCTTGTCCCTTAATAGCCGTTCGCAAAGAAAACGTAATTTCATATTGACCAAGTTCTATAACCCACTTTGCAACTTGCCCAATTGCTTCTCGATTTCGGACAATATCTCCAATGGCAAACCCAGTCTTAACCTCGGTAGGATGCGCTTGGAAATAATGCTTCAACTTTCGAGAAGTTATCACTACAACATATATTAACTTCTGTAATCGGAGATATCGTATCTTTGATTCGAGTAAGAACTTCACTTACAAAATATACCGGGTGTTGCACCAGTTGTAGATGTCCTTCTTCCTTCCGATCAACCGCGTGAACCGTGTTCACCACATGGGTTGTTGCGGAGATATATAACTCGGATGGTTTCGTCTGCTCGGAGGCACCAACACCGGAGGATTGCTAAGGTATTCCTTGAGTTGATCGAGTGCCGCTCGCGTCTCATTAGTCCACTCAAACTTATCTTGCTTCTTAAGCAACTTGAAGAACGGAAGTTGTCACACCCCAAAATTCTAGTTTCGTTGCATGTAGGTTTTTATCATGTGAAAATGTATTTAAACCTCATTTTGAATTTGATTTGGAATAGTGTATAAAAAATGATGAAATAGAAAAAAAGAGAGAAAAGAAACAGCCAGCTCGGGCCAAATCTCCCCTTGGCCCATCTCCTTCTCCCCCTCTTCCCCAGCTCGCCCTCGCCAACCCAACCCGCCAGCCCGACCCAGCCCATGCCCCGGCCCAACCAGCGAGCCCGCCTCTAACCCTAGCCGCCCGCCACCACCGCCGGCATCTCCGCCTCGGCGTGCGCGCCCAACCGTAGGGCCGCGTGCCTATAAAAGGCTAGCCCCGAGACTCACGCTCCCTTTCCCTCCACGCCGTCGCCGGCCACGCGCCCCGCACGACGTCACGCCACCGTCGTCGACCCCACCGCCACCCTCCGTCGTGAGCTCGCTCCCGCCGCCTCCGCCCTCGCCCGACCCCCGGACGGGCTTCGCTGTCACCCACCGCCTCCACCGGGACCAACGCCACGCGAAGAGACCCTCGGACGGAGACGAGCTTCGTCGCCGATGGTCGCAACCGCCACCTCACCGCCGCGAGCCACATCCGGCCTTTTCCCGAGCGCGCGGACCTCCCGGTGAGCTCCCCTTGGCCTCCTCTCCCTTTTCCCCTGTTTGCCGTCGAGAACCGTGCACCGGAGCGCCGTCCCGGCTGCTCCGGCGAGCTCCCGGCAATGGCGCCACCGCCTGCTCGCCGCCGGCCGCCGCTCACCTCACCAAGCATCGCCTGACAGCTCGTCCGATCGCGCACCGACGATCGCGATTAGACCCAACCGAACCGGTACGAGATCGGTCCACCGTGGACCAATGGACCATCGGTCCATGGAGCCGTGCACCTGGTCCACGATTTTATGGATTTAAAATAAATCGTTTAATCCCGGTAAAAGGGTATTATGCATATAGGCCCTCGATGTTTAGTTTAATCTCGATTAGATCCTTCCATTTTTACATGAGCAACCCCGAGATTAGTGTTAATTACATTTTAACCCCTGCCGCACATTAGGATAGTAGATTTTGCAGAATAGCCCCTGTAGTTAACTAATTTTATGTGCGCATGTTTCTGTATCTAGGTAAAATTACGTGCTACCCCCGTAGTCTATGGTTAATTACGACTAGGTCCTTTATTTCATAAAATAAGCTATAGGCTTTGTTTTAATTCTGTTTTAACCCTAGTCTTTTGCAATAAGCTTTATATCTAAATTATAAATTAATTCTTAAGCCCCTGGACTATTTTGTAGTAATGTTTCAGCCATAGGACTTTTTACATAAACACCCCCGCCCTTTTCTAAAATTACGCTTTAGCCCCTATTTACTCAAATAACACTATGCCCTATACTTTTACATAAACATCCCTAATGTTTTATAAAATTATATTTTAGCCCTTATCCTTTTACACTTTAGTCCATAAGCTTTTCCATATTATTTACAAATTAGCCTCTACCGTAGCTATTTTTGTGTTTTAGCCCCGAAATCCTAAACCTTCGTAACTTCTCGCTCGTAGCTCCGATTAAAGTGATTCTTGCGCTCACGGAATCGTAGCGACGCGTACTCTCTTTTAGTAATGCTTTTATAGTCTTTTTGTATGGTGTATTGTTCTGTTTCTTAGTTATTTGTATGTTTATTTTGTATGCTTGATTGACGCGACATAATTAGAAGACGATCGAAGCACGGGATTAGAAGAGCAAGAGTCGAAGATATAATCAAGAGCAAAAAGAGAAAGAGGCAAGTGTCCTTGACGCATCTTGCACCTATTTTCTTTCTATCTGCACATGATTGCATTGCTATGTTAATATGAATCCTATGTGTCATATCCTTTCCATACATGTCCTTGTCGCCTGGGTGGGATTAGTTGTAGACTTGGGTAGACTCATGCTTAGCTTGCGTTAATTGGGTTTTAAGACATGCTAAATGTTAATCTTGTTAATGATCCAGTTGAACATAATGATCATGGTTGCTTGTTAATTATTGAACATTGATTTTGGTGACGGGTGGAGGAACTATGGTCGGGGTGTACCGGTAAATCCAGGGAATGCTATCACCCGAATCATAAGGACCGGTTCGTGGAGCGACCATCCATGTTAAACCGTACAACCACGAGCCAGGTATGGGCGCGGCTTGGCGTAGTATGCGGTGGAGACCGATCGAGTACGCGCGATGGAGAGGGGGCTATGGCTGGTGTTATACCGGTAGTCCCGGGGAGGTGTGGTGAGGAGACAAGGTCTCACAACCATCCGGCTCAAGGGAAGGAAGCTACCCGATGACGGGTGTACACGTCGGGTGAGTGGAAATCCTAGTGGGCGCGTACAAAGCTGGAGGAACCCGTGAACCGCCTTGGAAGTGATCTCCTGGCCACACACCAAAGGAAGTGTGTAAGTGCTTGGCCGGCACGGGCATGATGTAGGTTTTTAGTCCACCCGGCAACAGGGGATGGAATCACTTTCTCGTGGTGAATTGTGTACAACCTCTCGCAGAGTGTAAACCGTCATGACAGCCGTGCTCACGGTCAAGAGCGGCATGGACCCTCACGCGGATTAGAGGGATGGTAATTGTTTGGATGCATGGTTCTCGGGAAGGAGACATGCGTGGTTTGGATAATTGATGGATCTCCGGAGTTACATCACATAGTAAATAGCCTCGCTTAATTAATGAACTAGACATAGGTGCTTCTATGCCTCAAACCCTGTGTTAGCCTTTCTTGACTGGCCAATCATGTCATACTTTCCCCCACTTGCCGAGTACGTAATGTACTCATACGTTTGTTGCCTCTCTTTTTGCATCATGCCACAATTCGAAGTGAAGGCTGAAGTACGTCATTCGAGGAGACGATGAAGTGGTGGTCTAGGCCTGCGGTCTTCCGGTCGACTTCCTGTGGGAGCTGAAGGATGCCAACGCTTAGTTTAATTCCCGCTGCAATGTAATCTTTTACTTTAGACCTACGGGTCCTTGATGTAAATATTTAATGAATTAACAAAGATATTGTTCTTTTATCACATAATGTGTCCTGTTGCGTGAAAACTTGATCCCGGGCACGCATACGGATGAATCCGATTTTGGTTATTGAAATCGGGTGTGACAAGATCTTATCGAGCAATATCGACCGCGGACGCAAGCCTAGATAGAATGATCATCCCATAGGTCCTGTTTTCAAAACTAATACTCAAAATATTTTATTTATACAAAAAACTCTTATTTGCCTTTTTCTAGATCTTTCCCTCACTTGTTCCAACAGAGTGAATAAATCTTATTTCTCCCACCTTACCTTTTCAAAATATTAGCTCGATATGTCCGCTTTGGAAATTTTGAGGAATTGGTTCTGTTTGGAATGAAGTTTGGAAACATGAAGCTCAAGGATCCATATAGTCATGCCAACACGAATACCTCTAGGAGAATGAAAACTTAGGAACCGCCACTCCCATAGTAGCCACGTTAGTGACGATTGCTTGTAGGTGTTGCTTGCATTGCTTGTGCTATGCCTTGTTTTGATTGGATCTTTGATTGTCTCGTTAGTGTGATTGCATAGATAGATTTGCCTTAGTTTGGGTAATCGTCCTCGCTATTCATTGTTCTCCTCTTTTTCCTTAAACTCGTTCTTTATCCTTTGTTCTCATGCAAAGCCGAATCGATTTTCTCGGATGATGGACAGGAGAATCGCAACCCTTAATAGTCACAATATTGTTGATAAGGAAAACATTCGAGACAGTTCACTCGACGGCTTACTGGTTTCGGACAAAAGGGGCAAGATTGGAATCTTCCCACGGAAAAGGCCACGATCAGCTTCTAACAACAAACAAGCCACTACGAAGGTACTAGCCATGGAAGTGGAAGGTACGTCAACGAAGAAGATGAAGCACATATCAAATGATGCTACGTGGGTCTTAAATGAACACCCCAAGCGCAATGAAGTGCATGAAGCTTGCTACTGCTGTAAACGTCGTAGTCCCTCATGTCTCCTTCAGAGCCACCCAAAGTGAACATCCGGCGCAACACCAACCCTCGAGGGAGATGAGTTTCAACATTGGTGACTTCAATGGAATTTTAACGAGGCTTAAATTTGGAGTAAATCAATGCACCCTTTGCGGTCAACGGGGTCACTACTTCGAGACTTGCCCAAAGAAGGATACGATGTGTTACAATTGTGAACAATATGGTCATTTCTCCAATCGATGTCCCATGAGAAGACTTATCGCATCGAGCTCGGATCTTGGCTGTTCATGAGACAGGTCGAAACGGAGACGCTCGGCCACGCAATGAGTTGTTGTTCACTAGAGGATTGCCCTTCAAGCCCTGGACCCAACAACGATTCCCCTCGGTTTGGAGAGAAGCATAAAGAATCATTTAAAGCTCAAGGTGCCCCAAAGTGTGTGGTTTGCTATAGATGCAAGGAGACAGGACATTATGCTAATCGGTGTCCCAAGACCAATAAGAAGAAACATCCATAACGACCCAACATGACCTCATCAAGTCGATACGACTAAAAATTGTGAATCATGGTCCACGAGGTTCTAGTACGTGCAACAGGAGACAAGTCATAATTCCTTCCATGAATAAGTTAATTCAGATGATTCAATCATTGTACTGATTATGATTGTTGCAAATAAAGCATTGCTCGTTGGTTTATTTAACTTTCTCGCGTGATGGTTGTCAAATATCCCAATCATGTTATGAAGGCAAAGAGTTATGTTATAAAGATAATGAGATCTGTACGATTAAGTGGTACTTACTTTGGTAAAGATGAAAGGGTGATGATTTATATCGTTGAAGGTTATGCATACCTGTAAGGTAGAGATCACCACCAACCACAACAAAGGGAACTTTAAGAAACACGTCATGTACCACGAAGTAAAGTTTATGGAATTAAGACCATCCAACGTTGGAAGAGTACCAAGGAACATATACCATCCATCCGTAGTGAGAAGTCCAAGATCACGAAAGGAAAAATCACCCACCTTACCCATTTCTTGCTAGCCACGCCTGAATCTCGAGGGCGAGATTCCTGTTAAGGGGGTAGATATTGTCACACCCCAAAATTCTAGTTTCGTTGCATGTAGGTTTTTATCATGTGAAAAATGTATTTAAACCTCATTTTGAATTTGATTTGGAATAGTGTATAAAAAAATGATGAAATAGAAAAAAAGAGAGAAAAGAAACGACCGACTGGGCCAAATCTCCCCTTGGCCCATCTCCTTCTCCCCCTCTTCCCCAGCTCGCCTCGCCAACCCAACCCGCCAGCCCGACCCAGCCCACGCCCTGGCCCAACCCGCGAGCCCGCCTCTAACCCTAGCCGGCCGCCACCACCGTCGGCATCTCCGCCTCGGCGTGCGCGCCCAACCCTAGGGCCGCGTGCCTATAAAAGGCTAGCCCCGAGACTCACGCTCCCTTTCCCTCCACGCCGTCGCCGCCCACGCGCCCCGCACGACGTCACGCCACCGTCGTCGACCCCACCGCCACCCTCCGTCGTGAGCTCGCTCCCGGCCGCCTCCGCCCTCGCCGACTCCCGGACGGGCTTCGCCGTCACCCACCGCCTCCACCGGGACCAACGCCACGCGAAGAGACCCTCGGACGGAGACGAGCTTCGTCGCCGATGGTCGCAACCGCCACCTCACCGCCGCGAGCCACATCCGGCCTTTTCCCGAGCGCGCGGACCTCCCGGTGAGCTCCCCTTGGCCTCCTCTCCCTTTTCCCCTGTTTGCCGTCGAGAACCGTGCACCGGAGCGTCGTCCCGGCTGCTCCGGCGAGCCTCGGCAATGGCGCCGCCGCCTCGCTCGCCGCCGGCCACCGCTCACCTCACCAAGCATCGCTCGACGGCCGTCCGATCGCGCACCGACGGCTGCGATTAGACCCAACCGAACCGGTACGAGATCGGTCCACCGTGGACCAATGGACCATCGGTCCATGGAGCCGTGCACCTGGTCCACGATTTTATGGATTTAAAATAAATCGTTTAATCCTGGTAAAAGGGTATTATGCATATAGGCCCCCGATGTTTAGTTTAATCTCGATTAGATCCTTCCATTTTTACATGAGCAACCCCGAGATTAGTGTTAATTACATTTTAACCCCTGCCGCACATTAGGATAGTAGATTTTGCAGAATAGCCCTCGTAGTTAACTAATTTTATGTGCGCATGTTTACGTATCTAGGTAAAATTACGTGCTACCCCCGTAGTCTATGGTTAACTACGACTAGGTCCTTTATTTCATAAAATAAGCTATAGGCTTTGTTTTAATTCTGTTTTAACCCTAGTCTTTTGCAATAAGCTTTATATCTAAATTATAAATTAATTCTTAAGCCCCTGGACTATTTTGTAGTAATGTTTCAGCCATAGGACTTTTTACATAAACACCCCTGCCCTTTTCTAAAATTACGCTTTAGCCCCTATTTACTCAAATAACACTGTGCCCTATACTTTTACATAAACAACCCTAATGTTTTATAAAATTATATTTTAGCCCTTATCCTTTTACACTTTAGTCCATAAGCTTTTCCATATTATTTACAAATTAGCCTCTACCGTAGCTATTTTTGTGTTTTAGCCCCGAAATCCTAAACCTTCGTAACATCTCGCTCGTAGCTCCGATTAAAGTGATTCTTGCGCTCACGGAATCGTAGCGACGCGTACTCTCTTTTAGTAATGCTTTTATAGTCTTTTTGTATGGTGTATTGTTCTGTTTCTTAGTTATTTGTATGTTTATTTTGTATGCTTGATTGACGCGACATAATTAGAAGACGATCGAAGCACGGGATTCGAAGAGCACGAGTCGAAGATATAATCAAGAGCAAAAGAGAAAGAGGCAAGTGTCCTTGACGCATCTTGCACCTATTTTCTTTCTATCTGCACATGATTGCATTGCTATGTTAATATGAATCCTATGTGTCATATCCTTTCCATACATGTCCTTGTCGCTCTGGGTGGGATTAGTTGTAGACTTGGGTAGACTCATGCTTAGCTTGTGTTAATTGGGTTTTAAGACATGCTAAATGTTAATCTTGTTAATGATCCAGTTGAACATAATGATCATGGTTGCTTGTTAATTATTGAACATTGATTTTGGTGACGGGTGGAGGAACTATGGTCAGGGTGTACCTAGGTAAATCCAGGGAATGCTATCACCCGAATCATAAGGACCGGTTCTCGTGACACCCCGTGTCACAAATTCACCATGTTACTGTGCTAACAGAAGAATTGCATGTGCAAATCAAGGATCATCTGGCTAGTCACATGAAATAATAAGATTAAGGCCTATTAGGGTTTTTATCGTCCCGAAACCCTAGCGCTTGAGATCTCAAATTTTCTCCAAAGTAATAACCCCATATTTTTGCACAATCTGGTAGAACATATCAAGACATGAATTTAGAGCATTTTTCCTGAATTTTTGGAGCAGCACAAATCCCTAGAAAAATCCAACTCTAAGCAGAAACAGCACCTGTTCAACAATTTTTATAAATTTTTACATTTCGAATACGAACTTTGGCCTTTAAGGAAAGTTGTTCCACATAATCCAAAGAACCCACAGAAATTTTGGTTTGCAAAAATGTCAAAAGGATCAAAGTCTGTGAGCAAATTACAGAGAAGGACCGCAGTGGCAAAGTCGTAAATAAAAAGAACCTTCGGACAACGAGGGCAAGCACGGGAGCTCGGGGCCACCGCCGGCGAGTGCTCCGGCGTTCGCGCCCATCCCGGCCGGTCGAGGCGCCGCCCGCCTGCACAGCGCCGCCCCACGCGTCCGCGATCGCCTCGGTCGCGTTGAATTCACGCGAGAAGCTCCGCCGTCCATGGCCGCCATAAAAATCGCTCCCCGGTCACCGCCGCCCGAACACCACCCCGCCGCCCCATCTCCTCGAGGCCAGCTCCCCACTCTCTCAGCGCGTCACGAGCATCGCCCTAACCCTAGCAAGCTCTCCGGAGCACGAGCCCCCGGTCCCGCAGCAGTTCGTGCGCAATCCCCGGTTTTCCCTTCAACTCCGCCGCCGCCATTGTTGGTCGCATTTCTTCTCCGGTGAGTTAGCTTCCGATTCCTCCCGCTCGTAGCATCCTTTGGTTCCAATCTACATCGTGTAAGCTTGGTTCGGTGTTTGACGCAGTCGCTCGCTGGGAACGCCGTCAAGCCGTCGCGTCGGCCGCGGACGTCCGCCACCTCCCCGTCGACCCGCCACCACGGTGAGCCTCCTAGGCTTTGGGGCCTCGCGGCGCATGCGCGAGAACTCCCTGGTGCTCGCCGGCCCGCGCGCCCCTCTCTCTTGCCTCCACTCACCGCCGGCGGCCTCGCCACGCCGCCGCGCACGGCGCACGCCGTGCACGCCACGGATGCCCTGGCCGCGCTCCAGCACTTAGAAAATTTTCGAACGCGCTGGCCGAGCCCAAAAAACCGTGAACGTTAACGATTTTAAAAATATCATATCTCGAGATTTACACCACGGATTTAAATGATTCAAAGCACATTCGAAAGTTTGTAACATGTACGACAACCTGGTGAACATGAACTCCTATGGTTATATAGAAAAATTTAATTTTTGAACACGATGAACATGCTATCGTGACCAAACGCATAAACAAGATTGCATTTTAAAAATGATGTAACTTCTGGATCTCAGATCCAAAATACATGAGCAAGGGCACTTTGGAAAGTAGAAAACTTGTACTTTAACGTGGTAACATAATCCCAGCACTTCATGTGTAGAAAAGATGAAGATTTAAGCGCTCTAAGATGCTAAACCGTTATGTCCGCGTGACAACTTGCTATTTTTGAAATTCAATAACTTTTTGAATACAGATCCAAATGAAACGATTTTTGGCTCGTTGTAAACCTTGAGTTACGTACTTTACATTGACCAACATGAATCCCCTAAGTTCTATAACAAAATATTAAGTTTGAAACACCTTAAGAGGGCTTCACAAACAGCCTGTCAACCCTAACTTAGGGAAATAAAATGGCCGAATATGAGCTAAGCCCCAATTGCCTTTTTACTTGCTGTTATGGTAGCTAATTTTTCACACTTGCATGGCACCATTAAACAGAGCATAATCACGTTTATCTCTTTTTGGGCAAGAACGGTCGTATGATGTAGGTTTAATCGTAGCAAAACCACATGAAATGATGAGTACTCCTGGTGCACGATGTATAACGACATGATCAAACTTCATCCTAAGAAGTGAGCACCAACCTCTTGCATACTAAGTAATAAGGAATTATACCCTATTATCTTGATCTCAAAAACTAGCATATACATTTATACTAAATAATGGAAACTTTACCTAATAAGAAGGTTGTCCCCATGAAACGAACCTTACTCACCACCATCATGACCATATCATCACCACTCAAGAACGTGTTTAATTCATGCAAACGTTTCGTTGCATTATCTTATTGAGAAAGTTCCATGAACTATAACAATATGAATTCATTCATTACTCATACACTTCATATGCATTCATATAGGAACCCCGACCGGAGCTGAAGATCAAGAAGGGCACCAAATTGAAGTGAGCGAGTTCGAGCGTGTTAACTACGAGCCGAATCAAGGCAAGCCCCGGTGCATCACCCACGCTTTTAAAAGTTTTGCTTTACTTCACATGTGATGATGTCATGTATTGTGCACTTAAGTTCAGGAGTTGATCGTAACCGTAGTTGCATTATTATCCCTTTATGCCTATGGTCTCATTGGATAGGTAAAATCCTTTTTCGTTAGAAATGCTATGCTTAATAAGGAGTCATCGGTAGCAACACCGAGTGATTTGGAGATCACCCGGTCTAGGGATTTAATTTTGTTACCTCTCACATGATATCGATGAAATTGAGACCGTACGGGGAAATGCATGTGTAGGATGCGGTGGCAAGGTTCGCCTATGTCCGCCATAGCCCCGTGCGTGTCGGTTGAGGACCGTGTGACTCCGCGAGCAAGTATTGAGTTGTGTACCAAATGCATACCTTCGTATGGGAGTTGGTAAACCGATGTAACTTGAGAGTCGTAGTGTTGGACGGTAACTCCACCCTTTGTGCAAAGTGTTGGTCACGGTGGATGCACGGGTTTGTGAGTAGATGGAGGGTGTGTTATTACCCTTGGACCCGACGCTACTGTGGTTGCATGTGGAATGCACACTCGGAGGGCGGACCCGGCTCATATCTATGGTGATCTTGTGAAAGGTGGCCATACGTGTTCTTAAATGATGCGTATGTCGTGCATTTGGGTTTCCCCTGCAGGGTGTAAATCGATATATATCGCCGTCCCTCGCGGTGATGAGTACCACTTGTCTCGAGCAGATTGCATCGTAGTAACAAAGTGAATATGATAATTAAACTTGCTGATTTTGAAGAATTACTTCATGTATTGCAACCATGTTTTGTTAGAAATGCTCACTAAATTTATATTCATGTTCCAACCCTCTTAACTTGGCTAAAATATGAGTTAGACAAATACTTTAAGTGCTGTTTTTGCAAGTTCCCACAAGCCAGGTCAAGCCCCCTGCATGTTAGAGTCGGTTCTTAGAACCATTTTTGACGGGTAAGCCTTGCGGAGTATATTAGATACTCAGGGTTTGTGTTACACTGTTTTCAGGATTCCCGCAGCCCGACTTTTGTGATTGCTGCGGGAAGTATGTGTGTCAAAGCGAGGAACCTCGGGAGTGGACCGTGGAGTGGGTTCCCGCTTCACCGAACCAAGAGTGAGGCCATGCCGTATGGGCTGGTGTGGTTCTCCTAAGATAACTCTATATATATGTATCGTCGAGATATTTACGCTTCCGCAAATACATTATCAAGTATTGTAAAATCACACTTCACTTATGTATTGTAAATTCTGAAATTCGAACCATGGCTTGTAATACTTAAGAGATTATGTATGAAACTTGTTACTCAAGTAGTGTTCTCTATGTAATAAAATGCTGAATGTATGCCCCGATGTATGTGCAATGAACGTTCGCTTCGTCGAATGTCTCCCGATACGATCCTGTTCGACAATCCCTCTCGCCTCGCGAGGTATGGGTGTCACAGCTGGTATCGAGCCGTGTCGGGATATGCCGTACACTACGGGTCATACTAAAAATCACCAACACCTTTATACGGTGAGGAACGACATAGAAAGCCCAAGTAAGGTCTACGGTAGAAATAGAAGTGGCAAACTAACCCTGGGTTATGCTTGTTTAAAATTTTGTAACTACGGCCCGGCCCAGGTATGTTTGCAATTTAAATTAGCGCTCCGTGCCCGCGGAAGTAATAATACGGGACAATGTTGGCTCGTGGCAATCCACGGGGCGGTTCTTTCTATGAACCGTTACTAAGAGAAAGATGATGAAGTTGTGGAACATTGTTTTCATAGTTTCTTTTGAATTTGATGTAATGTTTCTGAAATGGTCTCTTGCAGGTACGCTCACCACGAAATTTAGATCGTGTAGTTTCCGTGATGAGATCGTGTGTGTGTTGCCACAAAAAGCGAGTGGTCGGCTATATATATAGACCGATCACGTATTTTGTTTGGAAAGGACGTAGGTTGACGGCATTTCATGTCATCATTCATGCCATGCATCACAAATTGCATGAGATAATCTATCAAGAATGCAAAAACACGGTCTCGAACAACTCACATAAAAATTTTAACACAAGTCGTGCATGCTATCCAAGAATCGGGCAGAAAATCCCACCCGATCGAGAACTAAATCTAACCGATTATCGTTTTCACAAAAACGGTCACAACTTTTGAATCATTCACTCAAACGAAACGGTTCAACACAATCCGGAAAGCTCATAACACGTACCATCACCCTGGCATGATAACCCAAGTAAAAGTGGAGTGGAATCCTACTAAAAATAACTTACCCGAAAATCTGGCAAAAGGTTGCCAGATTTCGCCGAATCGCCGGATTGGCAGATTCGGGTGCCTCACCAAAAATCGCTATAACTTTTGAAGTGCTTATCCAAATAAAATGATCTACCCCAATCTGGAAAGCTTGTGTTATGCCCCACATTTCATCTAATATCAGGTCAGCAAGGAAAATTCGTTAAGTCGGTCAAATAAGCAAAAACAGAGAGCAAATTTTTGGTTCCCGGTATTCCAGAAAATCTGGCAGAAAATCCGTCGAGTCGGAAATTGCCATATCTTTTGATCCGCTTAAGATTTTTCCGTGTTCTAGGATGCGTTGGAAAGCTTAGGAAATACTCTAGCCTCTAGTTATAAATTTTGGTAAATTTTACTGTACAAACAGAGATGAAAATGGGGAAAAACAGAGAGGGTTCAGAACCGGTTACGTGTAAAGGATGTCCGTTTCTTTCTGTTATCTTTCAGCATGCCACTTGAGCTTTTATTTCCTCAAATTATTGATAATAATGCTGCTTAAAATATGTTCCTAACCATGGTCTATAGATGGATGCAAGACAACTCATGACTGAAAGGAATCAGCTGAGATCTGAGGTGGAAGACCTCACTGATCGTCTCACCGATGTCACGGACGACTACTACTCAGCAAAAGAGGAGAACAAGCAGCTGACCGCCCGTATCACCGAGCTGGAGCAGGAAAATGCTGCTCTGACTGCACGTATCAAGGAAGTGCAGGATGACCTTATCTTCAGCGACAACCTACGCGTCGTCGCAGATAGGGCGAAAGAAAGAGCTGAGCAGGAAAAGAAAGAACATGAGCAGATGGCCACGTTCTGTGATGAGGAACGGATTGAGGCATTAAATGAGCTGAATGCAGCTAAGACATCTATCACTCAGAAGGATGAGACCATCTACTCTCAGCAGGCCACCATGCAATTCCTGCATGGGCAGCTTCAGACTGCACAGACCAACATGGACCAGCTGTTCACGGAGATAGGGAATCTCCAGACCCAGTTGGCCGCGTTACAGCAGCACCACCAGGTGTTGCTGGCAGCTCATTGGAACCTGTTACAGCCACCACCACCGGAGGACAATGGTGACAACGCTGCTAGCGATGCTTCCGATGTGAACAACCCGGAAGACACCGACAGCGATGCTTAGACTACTAGCTAAGTGTTAAGAAAGAAACTTGTAAAATTAATGGTAGTGTACTAAAGAACAAGAACTAGTGGCTTGTACGTACGTAAGGACGTAGTGGTCGCTGTGTTTTGGGTAGGCTGACAGCATAGGAGGTATGGATGACTAGATAGGAAGGAAAATCCTGGACGTATAACCCCGCGCTAAGAAGTGTTAGTATCACGCGCTTTTGTGTACACATGGGTTGCACCTTGAAACATATATGACCCACTAAGCTTGTGTTTAATAAATATATGTTTCGTTCTTCAAAATTTCAGAATCATAGGAAAAATTTACTAAGTTTGGATGATCTGAAATTGCGAGTAAAATTTTCTGGTTTTATCAATTTCAGATCATGGAAAATTAATCCCCAGGTTATGCAATCATAAAAAAAAAATTTTATACCGAAACTTTAAATCCATTAATTTCAGCACCCGATGAAATTTTCCTCCTATAGATTGCATTCTGAAATTCATGTTCATATCATGTCCCTTAATTACTATCATTGTCTATGGCTCCGAAATGCTGAGACTAATGGTGTAATTAAATTGTGTGGCAGATGGTGAACACTCGTCGCACGGTGGATCCTTCAGGGGAGGGTGCTTCGTCGCAGCCGCCTCCTCCACCACCGTTGACTGCTGTGGAGCAACTTGTTCATAACCAGAACGAGATGTTTCGGCTGTTCCTGGCAAACCAGAACAACAATGCCCAGGCAGCAGCTCCTCCACCGCAGCCCCGTCCCACCTCTTACGGGGATTTCCGGGCGACTCAACCGCCATCTTTCTCCGAAGCCAAGGACCCCCTGGAAGCAGATAATTTTCTGCGTATCGTGGAGTCCAAGTTTGCTCTTCTGAATTGCACCGAGCACCAGAAGACTCTTTTTGCAGCACAGCAGCTCCGTGGGTCGGCTAGTGCGTGGTGGGCAAACTACACCGCTGCACTCCCCGCGGATCACCAGGTGCTCTGGCCGGAATTCTCGGCAGCCTTCCGTGCACACCACATTCCTGACGGTGTCATGAGAAGGAAGCTTCAGGAATTTGTTGACCTGAAGCAAGGCTCCAGCACTCGTGCAAGAGTACGCTCGGAAATTCAACTATCTTGCCCAGTATGCCTCTTATCACGCTGACACGGATGCGAAGAAGCGTGAGTGCTTTCGGAAGGGTCTAAATCCGAAATTGCAAGACCGCCTTGCTCTCTTGAATGGCACATTCAATGAATTGGTGAGTGCAGCCATTGTGCAAGAGGACGCCATTCGCGTCAATCAGGATGACAAGAAGAGGAAGCGCGCCGCGGGAAGTTCATCCGGTGCGCCACCTCACAAGTTCAAGCTTGCAGTGACCAGCCCCACCGGCCAGAAATTCCGTGTCCCAGTGCCTCCAATGGGTGGGCAACGCACTACTTTCCAGCAGCCCTATCGTGCGCCCCACCACTCCTATCAGCACCGTGGTCACCAACACACCCCGCAGCAGTATAACCAAGGTGCCGGACCATCCCCGCAGCAGCCATGCTTTAACTGCGGCGGTATTGGTCATTTCATCCGAGACTGCCCACACCCTCGCCGCAACAATGGCAACAACGGTGGGAATAATCAGCATCAGCACCACCGCGGCAATAATGGCAACAATAATAACCGCGGCAACAACAACAGCAACAACAATCACAACAAAACCCCCACCAAGACCGGCCGTGTAAATTTTACTACGGTCGAAGATGTGCAAGCCGGAGAACCGGTCCTCTCGGGTATGTTTGCTATATCCGGACATTCCGCTTTCATTCTTTTCGATTCCGGCGCCACCCATGATTTCATCGATCAAGCCTGTGTGGATAGGTTGCATCTATCATCCGCCATGTTGCAAACCCCATACACTATCACGTCTCCCGGAGGCCTTATTCACACAAACCGGGAGGCAAGAAATGTCTCTCTTGATTTGGCCGGAAAAATATACCCCTCTAGACTAATCGTTTTAAATGGTCAAGGAATAGATGTGATACTAGGAATGAGGTGGATGAAGTTGCATAGGGCAGTGCTACACATAGATACTCGGGAAGTGCATCTAAATTCACCTATATATGGCCAATCGGTCTTGTCCCTGCCGTGTCAAAAAATTTCTAGAAACCAAATTCAGCACCTAGAAGGAAAGAAACTAGAAGACATACCGGTAGTATGCGAGTTTCCCGATGTGTTCCCGGATGATTTGCCGGGAATGCCACCTGATCGGGAAGTAGAATTTAAAATTGAACTTCAACCCGGAACCGCACCAATATCTAGAAGACCATATAAAATGGCTCCAAATGAATTAGCTGAACTTAAGGAGCAACTCAACGAACTTCTAGACAAGGGGTACATACGCCCAAGTGCTTCGCCTTGGGGCTGCCCCGCCCTTTTTGTGAAGAAGAAAGATAAATCACTAAGGTTATGTGTTGATTATCGACCTCTCAATGCGGTGACCATCAAAAATAAATACCCCCTCCCACGCATTGATATGCTATTCGATCAACTAGTCGGTGCAAAAGTATTCTCAAAAATCGATCTTCGCTCCGGCTATCACCAAATTAAAATTCGGCCGGAGGACATTCCTAAAACCGCTTTCTCTACGAGATATGGACTTTTTGAATATCTCGTAATGTCTTTTGGATCGACAAATGCACCGGCCTATTTCATGTACCTCATGAACTCGGTATTTATGCCGGAGTTGGACAAGTTCGTGGTGGTATTCATTGATGATATCCTCATTTATTCCAAGTCGGAGGAAGAACATGCTCGAACACCTCCGCATTGTGCTTCAACGACTACGAGATCATCAACTTTATGCAAAATTCAGCAAGTGTGAATTTTGGTTAGATCGAGTTCCATTCTTGGGTCATATCATTTCAGCTGAAGGAATTTCCGTCGATCCAAGTAAAGTTGCTGACGTGCTAAAATGGAAGACTCCCAAAACCGTCAAGCACATCCGTAGTTTTCTCGGACTTGCGGGATATTATCGGAAATTCATTCCAAATTTTTCTACCATCTCCAAGCCAATGACCAAATTGTTGGAGAAGGACTCTACCTTCAAGTGGAGCCCGGAGTGCGAAAATGCCTTCCAAACCTTGAAGAAGCATTTAACCACCGCTCCCGTTCTAGCTCAACCCGACATCAACAAGCCGTTTGACGTATATTGTGATGCGTCCGGCATCGGATTGGGTTGTGTTCTCATGCAAGAAGGCCGAGTCATTGCCTATGCATCCCGTCAACTCCGCAAACATGAGAAGCACTATCCCACTCATGATCTTGAATTGGCATCGGTAGTTCTTGCTCTCAAAACTTGGAGACATTACCTCTTAGGAAATCTGGTGAATCTCTATACCGATCATAAAAGCCTCAAATATATTTTCACGCAGCAAGAATTAAATATGAGACAACGAAGATGGCTGGAATTGATAAAAGATTATGAATTGGAAATTCATTACCACCCCGGAAAGGCTAATGTGGTTGCCGATGCATTAAGCCGCAAACACCAATGCAACCAAGTTGAAATCTGCTCTATGGAAAACTGCAGCAAATCTGAAAATGAGAGTAATCCTTGTCTTCATATCATTCCCTATGGTGCATTACATAATTTGGCTCTTGTTCCTACTCTCCGAGAAGAAATCATTGCTGCCCAGAAAACGGATGAAGGTATGGAACACATCCGACAGAAGTTGGGTACCGAAAAGGCTAAATGTTTCCGTCAAGATGAGGAGGGAGTTCTATGGTTCAATAACCGTCTCGTTGTTCCTAAGAACCTGGAACTACGGAAGAAAATTCTTGACGAAGCCCATCTCTCTAAATACTCCATACACCCCGGTAGTAACAAAATGTACCGTGGGTTGAGAGAAAAATTTTGGTGGACTCGTATGAAGCGAGAAGTGGCTCGTTACGTTGCCGAGTGCGACACTTGCCAACGAGTCAAGGCTGATCATCTAAAGAAAGCTGGACTATTGCACCCATTGAAAATTCCCGCTTGGAAATGGGAAGACATAGCCATGGATTTTGTTGTTGGATTACCTCCCACCTCCAAGAAACATGATTCCATATGGGTAATCGTCGATAGATCGACGAAATCAGCACACTTTATTCCGGTACACACCACCTACGGTGCTAAGAAGTATGCTGAATTGTATATTGCCCGTGTGCTATGTTTACATGGTGTGCCGAAGACCATCATTTCAGATCGTGGTCCACAATTTGTTTCTCGATTTTGGGAACAATTGCATGCTAGTCTTGGTACTACCCTTATCCGGAGCTCTGCATATCATCCTCAAACAGATGGACAATCGGAAAGGTTAATTCAATATTTGGAGGATATGTTGAGAGCGTGTGCTTTGACTCAAAAGGGAAGTTGGGATGATCAGTTACCATTCATTGAATTTTCCTATAACAACAGCTATCAAGAAAGCTCGGAGTCACTCCTTTTGAGGCGTTATACGGACATTCTTGCCGTACGCCGTTAAACTGGTCCGAATCGGGCGAAAGAATAATATTTGGTCCGGATATTGTTGAGCAGGCCGAGGAAAAAGTGAGGGAAATACAAGCTAATATGAAGGCTGCTCAATCCCGCCAAATAAGTTATGCAAACAAAAGGAGACGCCCGCTGGAATTCGAGGTAAACGATCATGTTTATCTTCGTGTCTCTCCAAATAAAGGTGTGTCACGTTTTGGTATAAAAGGAAAACTTGCTCCCCGCTATATTGGGCCATTTCCAATTGTGGAGAAGTTTAGCCCCGTGGCATACCGGTTGCAATTGCCGACCAACTTGGAACGTGTGCACAACGTGTTCCATGTGTCGCAACTCAAGAAGTGTCTAAAACCACCCATTGATGTGGTCATCTCCGACACCGAGCAATTGCAAGATGATCTATCTTATCCGGAAACTCCCGTCCGAATCCTCGATAAAAAGGATCGTGTTACTCGCAACCGCACTATCACATTCTATAAAGTGCAATGGAGTAATCACACTGAAGATGAAGCCACTTGGGAACAAGAGGAATTCCTGGAGAATCATTTTCCCGAATTCATGGCATCACAATCGAGGTAACGACGCACCTCCCTTCGACCACTCTTTTATCAATCCTAATCTCGGGACGAGATTTCTTTAAGGGGAGGGCTGTGACACCCCGTGTCACAAATTCACCATGTTACTGTGCTAACAGAAGAATTGCATGTGCAAATCAAGGATCATCCGGCTAGTCACATGAAATAATAAGATTAAGGCCTATTAGGGTTTTTATCGTCCCGAAACCCTAGCGCTTGAGATCTCAAATTTTCTCCAAAGTAATAACCCCATATTTTTGCACAATCTGGTAGAACATATCAAGACATGAATTTAGAGCATTTTTCCTGAATTTTTGGAGCAGCACAAATCCCTAGAAAAATCCAACTCTAAGCAGAAACAGCACCTGTTCAACAATTTTTATAAATTTTTACATTTCGAATACGAACTTTGGCCTTTAAGGAAAGTTGTTCCACATAATCCAAAGAACCCACAGAAATTTTGGTTTGCAAAAATGTCAAAAGGATCAAAGTCTGTGAGCAAATTACAGAGAAGGACCGCAGTGGCAAAGTCGTAAATAAAAAGAACCTTCGGACAACAGGGCAAGCACAGGAGCTCGGGGCCACCGCCGGCGAGTGCTCCGGCGTTCGCGCCCATCCCGGCCGGTCGAGGCGCCGCCCGCCTGCACAGCGCCGCCCCACGCGTCCGCGATCGCCTCGGTCGCGTTGAATTCACGCGAGAAGCTCCGCCGTCCATGGCCGCCATAAAAATCGCTCCCCGGTCGCCGCCGCCCGAACACCACCCCGCCGCCCCATCTCCTCGGGCCAGCTCCCCACTCTCTCAGCGCGTCACGAGCATCGCCCTAACCCTAGCAAGCTCTCCGGAGCACGAGCCCCCGAGTCCCGCAGCAGTTCGTGCGCAATCCCCGGTTTTCCCTTCAACTCCGCCGGCCGCCATTGTTGGTCGCATTTCTTCTCCGGTGAGTTAGCTTCCGATTCCTCCCGCTCGTAGCATCCTTTGGTTCCAATCTACATCGTGTAAGCTTGGTTCGGTGTTTGACGCAGTCGCTCGCTGGGAACGCCGTCAAGCCGTCGCGTCGGCCGCAGACGTCCGCCACCTCCCCGTCGACCCGCCACCACGGTGAGCCTCCTAGGCTTTGGGGCCTCGCGGCGCATGCGCGAGAACTCCCTGGTGCTCGCCGGCCCGCGCGCCCCTCTCTCTTGCCTCCACTCACCGCCGGCGGCCTCGCCACGCCGCCGCGCACGGCGCACGCCGTGCACGCCACGGATGCCCTGGCCGCGCTCCAGCACTTAGAAAATTTTCGAACGCGCTGGCCGAGCCCAAAAACCGTGAACGTTAACGATTTTAAAAATATCATATCTCGAGATTTACACCACGGATTTAAATGATTCAAAGCACATTCGAAAGTTTGTAACATGTACGACAACATGGTGAACATGAACTCCTATGGTTATATAGAAAAATTTAATTTTTGAACACGATGAACATGCTATCGTGACCAAACGCATAAACAAGATTGCATTTTAAAAATGATGTAACTTCTGGATCTCAGATCCAAAATACATGAGCAAGGGCACTTTGGAAAGTAGAAAACTTGTACTTTAACGTGGTAACATAATCCCAGCACTTCATGTGTAGAAAAGATGAAGATTTAAGCGCTCTAAGATGCTAAACCGTTATGTCCGCGTGACAACTTGCTATTTTTGAAATTCAATAACTTTTTGAATACAGATCCAAATGAAACGATTTTTGGCTCGTTGTAAACCTTGAGTTACGTACTTTACATTGACCAACATGAATCCCCTAAGTTCTATAACAAAATATTAAGTTTGAAACACCTTAAGAGGGCTTCACAAACAGCCTGTCAACCCTAACTTAGGGAAATAAAATGGCCGAATATGAGCTAAGCCCCAATTGCCTTTTTACTTGCTGTTATGGTAGCTAATTTTTCACACTTGCATGGCACCATTAAACAGAGCATAATCACGTTTATCTCTTTTTGGGCAAGAACGGTCGTATGATGTAGGTTTAATCGTAGCAAAACCACATGAAATGATGAGTACTCCTGGTGCACGATGTATAACGACATGATCAAACTTCATCCTAAGAAGTGAGCACCAACCTCTTGCATACTAAGTAATAAGGAATTATACCCTATTATCTTGATCTCAAAAACTAGCATATACATTTATACTAAATAATGGAAACTTTACCTAATAAGAAGGTTGTCCCCATGAAACGAACCTTACTCACCACCATCATGACCATATCATCACCACTCAAGAACGTGTTTAATTCATGCAAACGTTTCGTTGCATTATCTTATTGAGAAAGTTCCATGAACTATAACAATATGAATTCATTCATTACTCATACACTTCATATGCATTCATATAGGAACCCCGACCGGAGCTGAAGATCAAGAAGGGCACCAAATTGAAGTGAGCGAGTTCGAGCGTGTTAACTACGAGCCGAATCAAGGCAAGCCCCGGTGCATCACCCACGCTTTTAAAAGTTTTGCTTTACTTCACATGTGATGATGTCATGTATTGTGCACTTAAGTTCAGGAGTTGATCGTAACCGTAGTTGCATTATTATCCCTTTATGCCTATGGTCTCATTGGATAGGTAAAATCCTTTTTCGTTAGAAATGCTATGCTTAGTAAGGAGTCATCGGTAGCAACACCGAGTGATTTGGAGATCACCCGGTCTAGGGATTTAATTTTGTTACCTCTCACATGATATCGATGAAATTGAGACCGTACGGGGAAATGCATGTGTAGGATGCGGTGGCAAGGTTCGCCTATGTCCGCCATAGCCCCGTGCGTGTCGGTTGAGGACCGTGTGACTCCGCGAGCAAGTATTGAGTTGTGTACCAAATGCATACCTTCGTATGGGAGTTGGTAAACCGATGTAACTTGAGAGTCGTAGTGTTGGACGGTAACTCCACCCTTTGTGCAAAGTGTTGGTCACGGTGGATGCACGGGTTTGTGAGTAGATGGAGGGTGTGTTATTACCCTTGGACCCGACGCTACTGTGGTTGCATGTGGAATGCACACTCGGAGGGCGGACCCGGCTCATATCTATGGTGATCTTGTGAAAGGTGGCCATACGTGTTCTTAAATGATGCGTATGTCGTGCATTTGGGTTTCCCCTGCAGGGTGTAAATCGATATATATCGCCGTCCCTCGCGGTGATGAGTACCACTTGTCTCGAGCAGATTGCATCGTAGTAACAAAGTGAATATGATAATTAAACTTGCTGATTTTGAAGAATTACTTCATGTATTGCAACCATGTTTTGTTAGAAATGCTCACTAAATTTATATTCATGTTCCAACCCTCTTAACTTGGCTAAAATATGAGTTAGACAAATACTTTAAGTGCTGTTTTTGCAAGTTCCCACAAGCCAGGTCAAGCCCCCTGCATGTTAGAGTCGGTTCTTAGAACCATTTTTGACGGGTAAGCCTTGCGGAGTATATTAGATACTCGGGGTTTGTGTTACACTGTTTTCAGGATTCCCGCAGCCCGACTTTTGTGATTGCTGCGGGAAGTATGTGTGTCAAAGCGAGGAACCTCGGGAGTGGACCGTGGAGTGGGTTCCCGCTTCACCGAACCAAGAGTGAGGCCATGCCGTATGGGCTGGTGTGGTTCTCCTAAGATAACTCTATATATATGTACCGTCGAGATATTTACGCTTCCGCAAATACATTATCAAGTATTGTAAAATCACACTTCACTTATGTATTGTAAATTCTGAAATTCGAACCATGGCTTGTAATACTTAAAGATTATGTATGAAACTTGTTACTCAAGTAGTGTTCTCTATGTAATAAAATGCTGAATGAATGCCCCATGTATGTGCAATGAACGTTCGCTTCGTCGAATGTCTCCCGATACGATCCTGTTCGACAATCCCTCTCGCCTCGCGAGGTATGGGTGTCACGAGGTTCGTGGAGGGACCATCCATGTTAAACCGTACAACCACGAGCCAAGTATGGGCGCGGCTTGGCGTAGTATGCGGTGGAGACCAGTCGAGTACGCGCGATGGAGAGGGGGCTATGGCTGGTGTTATACCGGTAGTCCCAGGGGAGGTGTGGTGAGGAGACAAGGTCTCACAACCATCCGGCTCAAGGGAAGGAAGCTACCCGATGACGGGTGTACACGTCGGGTGAGTGGAAATCCTAGTGGGCGCGTACAAAGCTGGAGGAACCCGTGAACCGCCTTGGAAGTGATCTCCCGGCCACACACCAAAGGAAGTGTGTAAGTGCTTGGCCGGCACGGGCATGATGGAGGTTTTTAGTCCACCCGGCAACAGGGGATGGAATCACTTTCTCGTGGTGAATTGTGTACAACCTCTCGCAGAGTGTAAACCGTCATGACAACCGTGCTCATGGTCAAGAGCGGCATGGACCCTCACGCGGATTAGAGGGATGGTAATTGTTTGGATGCATGGTTCTCGGGAAGGAGACATGCGTGGTTTGGATAATTGATGGATCTCTCGGAGTTACATCACATAGTAAATAGCCTCGCTTAATTAATGAACTAGACATAGGTGCTTCTATGCCTCAAACCCCGTGTTAGCCTTTCTTGATCGGCCAATCATGTCATACTTTCCCCACTTGCTGAGTACGTAATGTACTCATACGTTTGTTGCCTCTCTTTTTGCATCATGCCACAATTCAGAAGTGAAGGCTGAAGTACGTCATTCGAGGAGACGATGAAGTGGTGGTCTAGGCCTCGCGGTCTTCCGGTCGACTTCCTGTGGGAGCCGAAGGATGCCAACGCTTAGTTTAATTCCCGCTGCAATGTAATCTTTTACTTTAGACCTACGGGTCCTTGATGTAAATATTTAATGAATTAACAAAGATATTGTTCTTTTATCACATAATTTGTCCTGTTGCGTGAAAACTTGATCCCGGGCACGCATACGGATGAATCCGATTTCGGTTATTGAAATCGGGTGTGACAAGATCTTATCGTAGCAATATCGACCACCGGACGCAAGCCTAGATAGAATGATCATCCCATAGGTCCTGTTTTCAAAACTAATACTCAAAATATTTTATTTATACAAAAAACTCTTATTTGCCTTTTTCTAGATCTTTCCCTCACTTGTTCCAACAGAGTGAATAAATCTTATTTCTCCCACCTTACCTTTTCAAAATATTAGCTCGATATGTCTCGCTTTGGAAATTTTGAGGAATTGGTTCTGTTTGGAATGAAGTTTCGAAACATGAAGCTCAAGGATCCATATAGTCATGCCAACACGAATACCTCTAGGAGAATGACAACTTAGGAACCGCCACTCCCATAGTAGCCACGTTAGTGACGATTGCTTGTAGGTGTTGCTTGCATTGCTTGTGCTATGCCTTGTTTTGATTGGATCTTTGATTGTCTCGTTAGTGTGATTGCATAGATAGATTTGCCTTAGTTTGGGTAATCGTCCTCGCTATTCATTGTTCTCCTCTTTTTCCTTAAACTCGTTCTTTATCCTTTGTTCTCATGCAAAGCCGAATCGATTGGAAGTTCTCTACGAACTTTTTGGTGAGATCGCCCCAAGAAGAAATAGATTTCTCGGTAAGGACTAAAACCATAAGCATTCAGCCTGCTCCATGCACATGGGGAGGTAGTTAGCTAGCACAAATGTATCTCCTCCTGCTGACCGGATGGCGGTGGTGTACATGCGTAGCCATTCGGCGGGAGGTGCTTTACCATCATACTTATCAATTGGCCCCAGGCTTAAATCCCCCGGGGTATTTGCAAATGCGTAAATCCCTCGTGAAAGCGGGAATCACAGAGTATTCATCGTCCTCCGGACCGGTCCGGACCGGCGAAGGGGAACGTCGACGAGGGTAATGCCGGTAGTTGCGGTCCCCGTCATCATCGAATAGTCGTAATAGCGGTCATATTGATACCTATCTCCCGAACCACCCCGACCATCATTATTCACCGGTTCCGCGTTCCGTGAGGGAGGCGGAGGCGGAGGTGGAGGCGCCGCTTGACGATCATTGTTTGTTGGTTCCTCATGCCGCGATGGAGGTGGAGGTGGAGGTGCCGCTTGACGATCATTGTCGCACGCCGGGGTTCAATGTCTCTGTCCCGGTTATCTCGCCCTCTTCGGTTTCTATTATCACGACGATCATCTCTTCCGGGCCGCTCATCCCGATGAGCATGCTCGTTGCTATGTCCTCGGTGATCATTGCGCGGATGATTTCCACCGGGGGTGGCGCCGAAGCAGCCGGTCCACGCTAAGGTGAATTAGTCACGTGCGCTCGAGACGGGGCGGGTCGCGTGGACGATCATCCACATGACCGGTGCGACGCCTCTCATCTTCCTCATGTCTCCGGCGTTCTTCCGCTCTCTCCGCATGGTGATCAATGAGGACGTTACGAGCGTCCCGGTTGCCATTAAGCGGTACGCGCAAATCTTGGTCCGGAGCTCGTTCGTGTGCATCCGCGATCGGGGTGTGTCGAGGCCCGAGCCTTCCGCCGCAGGAAGCCGCTTCGGACCGAGCTCTCACGAGCTGCTCGGAGCGAGAACGCGAGCGGTTTGAAGATTCCGATCGGTCATGGACGAGTTGATTGGTTTGCAGAGCAGCCGCATCTACTAAATTCAGGGCGCGTCGCAGCCCCGGTGTGGCATTGAGAACTTCTTCCGGTATTGTCTCGAGGATTTGTTTCACTCCAACAATATTGTGAATCGGCGACGTGAAGACCCGAGCGCCGTTTAATTCCACTTCCATGGAGCTTAAATCCAAAGTTCTCGCTCGAAGAACGATGCCGCCTTCCGCTGCGACACCCACGTCGACCGTTATATCCTAGGGAAGCTTCTTCTCGTATCTCCGCACCGGTCCGACAACGGGCCCGTGGCTGGGGAGCAAGTCGCTGGAGCGCTTCCTCCAGCTCGATCAGCTGTACTTGCGCGCGGGTTTGCAACCGAAAGTCGTGGAGGTTGTTCATCTCCATCCGCTTCTTCTTCTTCACGGCGCCGACGATCTTCTTCTTCTCTCGCCGACCCTTGCTTCTTCCTCAACAGCCTTCCTCACGAGTCGGTTGGCGAATGACTAGTCTTGTCATGAACACTTGGAAGAAGGTCGGACGTTCTTCTTCGAAGTCATTAACGGACTCGCTAGAGCAGCTCTTCTCTACGATTGAGCTTCAATCCGAGATGTCGGCGATCCGATTATTCGCGCTAAAGCTGCGTCGGATTCGCCAAGTTCCGAACCAGTGGATACCAACTCGTGGCGGTGATCGCGCTTCGTAAGCTGCGGCCCGACAACGAGTCGGATTCATCAAAGCAGCTTTCCGGCCGAATCGGCTTCAATGTCAAGGGACCCGAAGCGGATCTTGAAGCCGGGCTCAAAGTCGACGACGAACGAAGAGGCCATCAAACTCGCTGGGAACTCGCCGGGACCCCTACTCGGCGCACCAAATGTCGAGTCTTAAACTCGGCAATAGTACTACCCGGTCCCTCACAAGCGTGGAATTCGATGGTGCAACACACGTAAAACACAAGAAAACGCGATTTTAGACAGGTTCGGCCCCTCGGATCGAGAGTAATACCCTACGTCCCGTATGTTATGTATTGCCTTTAGCGATTTGCTAATTGCCGGATCTCCGAGAGTTTTCAAGGGGGCCCCCGCTCCGCCTTATATATCCGAGGGAGCCGAGGTTACATGCGAGTCCTAATCGATTACATGAATTACATATATGGAGTTCTATTTCGACTTTCTTTATAGATTCGTAGTCCTAATCGGACTACAAATTGCTCAATAACTTGCTCCTCACGTCATTGTATACCGGTCTTAATGTCCGCCTTGTTTCCATACCGGTATTCAGGATCTTCTGTTATCCCGCACCGGTCAAGGACCAGTCTGTTGCCTATTGCCACCATCTTTATCCTCCTTGATTTGTCACCATGTCTCTCGCGCATCCATTCCTTCATCATTTGTATACCCATAAGGCAAGTATACGACACGTACGAGTCGTGGTAGTACGACTCATGGCCTGAAATTATAACGAACAAACCCCGAGTATTCTAATACTTAGCAAGACCGACCCGTCAACGGGCACGCTAAGGCCGGCGCCTAGTATGCAAAGGCTTTCCCGCCAAACCCGACTACACGACGTATACGCATCGCACCGGTCGTATACGACAACCTTTCCCGCCAACACCGGCGGAAGAATAGCCGTTTCCAATCTCCCCGGAATATGGCGACCCCACGACTTCATCCGTGGGCGACCTATTTCCCTCCCGTGAGACTCCGATCTCACTAACAGCCAACAAAAGAGAGTTGGCTACGACACATCCCTAGGGTGGTAGGGTACATCAGCATGCCGGGCCCATTACACCAGCATGTAGTACGGTACGTTCAAACATGTTCAACTAAGCCGACAACGGTACGGTCCTTGACCGACACGGACGGGGCTACCACCTTGCAAGACCTCGACCTCGTCTTGTCCTTTCTCCTACGGGGCCCGTTCGGTCTCAATTTTGTTAACACTCTCTTCAAATTAACGACAACAACGTCAAACACTTAAAGCCTCCATGCTTTAAGATCACCTAAATCCACTACCGTTGCGACTATGAATTAAGCCTAGCTTCTATTGAGCTACCCGTACCAAGTATATCACGAATACAGGAAACCTATCTCATGCATCTAGGGTGTCAATCATTCCCAATCACCTAGTGCACAAACATAACTTAACTACCGTGATAAAAGTAAAAGATTTTAAAACATAGGCGGGATGCACCGGGCTTGCCTCGATTCACGTCGGCGATCGCTTCCTTGGTGGTTGGATCGACATCGATGTTCACGTCTCCCGCTTCGCCTCGGACGGAACGTCGATCATGCAGGACCTAGGTCGATCATCAATACGTCGTGAATCAGCAACATGCGTGCATGAATGCGGATGATATGATATGCAATGCTTTCATCGACATGATCGTTAACTAACAGTTAATAGCTATAATATTGATATGCAATGGCACATGAAATAATAAACTATTATTACATGAAATGACGATGTTTATGCTTAATTTTGGAAAACAATTTCGACAAAACTTTCGCTCGCAGTATCGCCTTCTTTTAAACAAATTCTTTTCTTAAAATTAAATAATAATTAGCATAAAATAATAACTTCTCTTAATCAAAAGAATGCAACTAATTAATACTTATGAAATTAAATTGCTCAAAATAGATATTTTAATTCATAAACAGATAGAGAATAATGTTATGAATACAACAAAACTGGTTTTATATTTTTTTGATTTTTCTTTCATTTTCTACGAAATTTTAAAATTTGGAAAAGGTTCTGTGCCACACGCAAGGCTACGGTGGTTGGGCCACACGGGATCCCGCGTATCCACACGTGATCCCGCGCGTGTGGCTGCGGTGTGGCACCGCCGCGGTGACCAGGGACGACGGTGCGGTGGCCGGAGATGGCCGGAAGTGGACCAAAGCTCAACGCGAGCTCTCCTACGTGCGCTATGCGGTGAGGTGAGTGTGGTGGTGAGGTTGAGCTCGCGGGTGCCCTCGCCGGAAGCACGCCGGCGGCGAGGTGCGGCCATGGCGGAACTCCGGCAAGGTGCGGAGGTCACCATGGTCGCCCAAATTTGGGGAAAAATCATGCCGCAAGCATCTACATAACATGAGCAAGAACGACGGAGGGTCGTGGGACCTTGGAGGTGACCGGAGATTGGCGCTCACCATGAAGGTGCGGACGGCGGCGCTCCGTGCGTGGAGAAGACGGCCAATTTCACGGCGACTCGTGGAAGGAAATCGATGATGAGTGGCAAGGGACTAGAGTAGCGAGTTGCGCAGCTATGAGAGCAACTAGCACACGGAAAGACTCACCGGTGCGAGCGGACTCGGTGGCGCGGCGAGGACCCGTGGGGAAGAAGCTCTTTGATCCGGCGACCTATCGCGGTTAGGGCCGATTGATGGCCATGGGAAGGTGTGGTGGAGTGTTGCGGGCGGTCCGGTGGCGTTGGTGTGGACGGGAGGTGGTCGGAGTGGTTTGCCGGCATGAGACCGGAGGAGCGCGGGAGGTGGCGGTGGTGTTTTGTGGAGAAGGAACGGGAGAGGGAGGGATAAGGCCGGCCCGGCTTTATCTCGGTCGGAGGGGTGCTCGAAGCAGTGCAGGCGGCCAGCTGCGTGACTCGCGCCTAGGTGGGACGCGCGGCCAGGAGGCGCCCGAGCGACGGCGGTCGGCGCAGAGAGGGGAGGAGAGAAGAGAGGCGGGCTCGTGGGCCCGATTTGGAAATTTTGCAAAAAGGCCCTCCGATTTCTTGTTAATTGGAAACGACACTTCCCAAGCTCAGAAAAATTTACCAAAAATCAGAGGTGCTCAGAAAAATATTTCACGCATTTTTCCTTTTGGGTCAAACTCCAAATTCGAAATATTTTTTGGGATAAAAATTCATGTTTAAATTAAAACAAAAACTTTAATTAATTCTTGTAGGTTTTTTTACAAAGGAAACTAATTTAGGGAAAATTCCATAAATCTTTTTATTCTTATGTTTGACCAACAGAAAATGTCAAACAGAATAATTTATTTTTATTTGCAGTCTTTTTAGGAAAGTACATCAACTTAGGTTAAAATGACATTTCATGTGAATTTTTGACATAGAAATTACATGGTTTCAAAAATGCGATCTGATGCCATGATGCTTAATGACATGAAGTGCACTTGTATCTATTAGAGTTGTTACAGCCCTCCCCTTACAGGAATCTCGTCCCGAGATTGACGATCGAAGCGACTAGACGATGGTACTAAAGAACTCCGGATAATTGGACCGAAGGAAATCTTCGTGTTCCCAAGTAGCTTCAGCTTCCGAGTGATTGCTCCATTGAATCTTATAGAACTTGATGGTTCGATGTCGAGTCACTCGATCCTTGGTATCGAGAACTTTGATCGGATGTTCATCATATGTCAAGTCCGGTCATTCATTGTTCCACATCTGCCGTCGGTATGTCTACCGGTGGTTTCGGACACTTCTTCAATTGAGATACGTGAACACATTATGAATTCCTGATAGGTGTGCTTGGCAATTCCAAATGATATGCCACAGCTCCACATCTTTCCTGGATTGGAAAAGGTCCGATGTATCGTGGAGCTAACTTGCCTTTAATTCCATATCGTTGGACACCTTTGGTAGGAGATACTCGAAGATAAACTTGATCTCCAACCTAGAACACTAACTCTCGACGTCTTTTATCCGTATAACCGATCCGTCGAGATTTAGCTCTTTTGAGTTTTTGTTGAATAAGGCGTACTTGCTCCTCTCGCATCTTTTACCGGATCAGGTCCAAAAATTACTCTTTCTCCACTTTCGGACCAATTCAAAGGCGTGCGACGACCTACGTCCATATAGAGCTTGGAACGGTGACATTCGGCACTCTCTTGGTAGCTGTTGTTGTAGGAGCACTCGCCGGTGGTAAACATTTTTCCTAATCTTTGCCGTATGTTAAGACACATGCCCGAAGCATATCCTTGAGAAACCGATTGATCCTTTCTATCTATCCATCCGTTTGAGGATGATAAGCTGAGCTCCGAATCAATCTCATTCCTAATGACTCATGCAAGCTGTTCCCGTAATCCGGAGACAAACTTGTCGAGTCTTAAACTCGGCACGAGTACTACCCGGTCCCTCACGAGCGTGGAATTCGATAGTGCAACACACGGAACACACGAAACACACGATTTTAGACAGGTTCGGGCCCCTCGAATCGAGAGTAATACCCTACGTCCCGTATGTTATGTATTGCCTTTAGCGATTTGCTAATTGCAAAGTCTTAGATCCTTTTTGGGGGGGTCCCTGCTCCGCCTTATATGTCCGGGGAGCTAGGGTTACAATCGGAGTCCTAGCCGATTACATGAATTACATATATGGAATTCTATCTCTAACTTTCTTTATTGATCCGAGTCCTAATCGGACTACAAATTGTTCTATAACTTGCTTCTCACGTCATTGTATACCGGTCTTAGTATCCGCCTTGTTTCCATACCGGTCTACGGGTTCTTCTATTATCCCAGCATCGGTCGAAGACCGATCCGTTGCCTATCGCCCTTATCTCGTATCTTCTCCGATTTGCTACCATATCTTTGCGTATCCATTTCTTCATCATCTCGTATACCCATAAGGCAAGTATACGACAGCAGCCCCCGAGTAGTTTTTGATTTAACCTTGAATAAAACTAACCAGTCTTACTGCCTGTTGGTCTTTATTCATGGTAAAATTAAAAAGAACTCCAATCTGCTGCAAACTCGTTCTTTTTTCTTCATAAGTGCTTTAACAAGAAGCCCAAAAAAATTATTGTTTTTCACCTTTTATATCACCTAATTAGGTAATCATAGCCTATCTTTCTCACGGTGCGCCGGCTAGGCGCACCCAATTGAGTATAGCCCCGACTCTTGGATCATTTGAATTTCTTTCAAATAATGCAAGAGTCCACTAGCTGATTCTTCGTTATTTCCTTCAATATCCAATTGCTACAGATTGCTTCTTTCAAATTCTATCATTTTCCGCTTCCCGAAATTTTTGCAGACCGCTCTTGAATACGGTGCACCGGTCAGGTCCACCAAATTAGGTATAGCCCCGACTCTTGTATCATTTGAGGATCACAAATAATGCAAGAGTCTTTCCTGAGAGACTACGCTTGGTTATTTTCCACTAAATCACATCCCTCTCAACAATTTTTGCTAAGAACATATTTTCCGGACCGTTCATACCGGCTATAATTTCTTATCCTCTCGTATGTTTTTACCAATTTCACATAACAGACCGCCTAAATCAGTCTGAACTTATAATTCACTTATCAAAATTTCACTAAAAAACCATAATTCTGGTTGATCGGACCAGTCTATCCCTTATATTCTCACAACGACTCGAGTCTCCAAAGCCTATAATCAGTCGGATGATTAACACCCATAGCCTAAGGCATCCATTATCACCGAGTGATGTAAAATCTAACTCTCTCATACTGCTGAATCACGGAATTCAGCGTGGCTTTAACTTTTATCTGAAAATTTCTATTTTTCAGACCGCTTTTTCTTGCATAAAAGCACGACGGCTTATCCTTATGACCGTTAAGTCATAATTAACGCAGATAACGGATCATTAACTTCCTTATGGCCGTTAGGTCATAATTGCACGATCACGACATCCCTCGGGCCTCTTAAAAGGCCCAATAACTTTTCAGCCCCGGGCCCATCCCAGTGTCTATAAAAGAAAACGAAAAGTCGACCTAGGTCAACCCTCGCTCCCGAAGCTCATACGCGTCCGCCATTCGCTTTCATTCTGTTGCGCTCTCCTTCTTCATCAACCAATTCGAAGCTTTCTTTTTTCATCTCCTAAGATGGGCAAGAAGAAATCCACCGCCGTTCCCTCATCTTCTTCCTCTGTTCCTTGCGATCGGCTTCCGTTTGGAGTCCAAGACCTTGGTCCCGAGCAAGGTCACGGAATCCTCTTTGAATGAAGCCGTTAAAGATGGGTATCTTCCTCCCCAACCCATTTTAAACCGGAGTGTCCCTTCCCCCGACCAAGTTCCCCGGGGTATAGATGAATCTCAACAACTAGTCTTCAAAGCTTTTTCCTCCGTGGCCTCGATCTCCCATGCTTGTTCCTTCTTTAGAGTACTTCTTTTCTTCTATGGATGGGAGTTAGTGAACCTTAACCCTAACTCCATCCTTCGGATTGCCTTCTTTATTCATTTATGCGAGGCTTTCCTTGGAGTTCTCCCCCACCTCAAGCTGTTTTAATATCCTGTTCCAAATTCGCCCGCTTCCATCATCGGACCGCCGAGCTGCAGTTGGTGGTGTGGGAATCCGAGTCTTGGAGCGCGGATGAATATTTCTCTTTATCCTTGAACAATAGCATAGCTCACTCGGAAAAAAGGGTGGTTTTTCGTGACAATCCTCAACCATCTCTCCCTGCTTTCAATGTGAAGGTAGCCAAGAATTTTCCCACCGCTGAAACCAGGAAAAAACTCAAAGAGGACGATGAAGTTCTTGCACTCCTCGCTCGCATCGGATACTTGAAAGATGTCAAAGGCGTAACTCGCCGAGACAATTCTCCGGAGCTTCATAGTGCGAGGCGTCCAACCACTCAAGAGGCAAGAACACCCTGCTTGGCTTTTCAACGAGGACACCGCCATGCCTCCGGACGGAACTTCCCTCCCCAACAAGGCAACAAGGATCGGCTAGAAGTTCGCATTAGACAGATGTCTGCAGCCAAATCCGGACCTATCCGGATGTACAAGAGTGGCATTAGCTTTCAGCTCATGCAATCCTCGTGATGCCGTAAGTACTTCTTCCTGTTTTTTTTCAAATCTTTATCACTTATTGCCATCATTTACTTATAAAGACTTAATCTTTGTAATCGTAGAAAATGGACAACTACAGGAGACATCCTCCTCTTCCTCCTAATGACACTTGGGGAGAGGATTACGCCAATAATGCCGCTCCACTTGCTTGTTCAAGCCGGTCCGGCTCAAAAATCCACGAGACCGGTCTTTCCCTCTACCTCCAAGTCCGGCCCCAAAAATCACAAAATCTGGGACCGTGGTTCAAGCTCCTAGTACAAGAAGACGTACTATCGCCTTGACCATCGGTAAACCTGCCGCTCCTCCTGCCGCTTCCGGCGATACCCGCTCGGAGGCACAAAAACTTGAAGAGCGTCGGCGAGAAGAAGGCATCGTCGAAAGGGATCGCCAAGCAGCTCCGGCCATCCTCGAAGCTTCACTAGGGAAAACTCAAGGCACTTCGCCTCGACCGATCCTTTGTCGAATGTCCCCAAACGGTCCCGGTATGGTCACCGGACCGGTCTTGTTGATGCTGGGGATCCAGCTCCAACTCCGCAAGCCAATCCGGCGGAGAAAAGAGCCGCAGATAGCGGTGGTGGAGTTTCTCAAGGCCCGTCCAAAAAGGTCAAAACCTCCACCGGCTTTAAAAAGCCTCCACGTAAGTTTTCCGAATTATTCCATCCGTCAAAAAACTTCTTAGGTTCCAAAGCTCCTTGCTCTAATCTAATTAAGGTCGCTTTTTCTTACAGGATTCCCTCTAGCTTCCAAGCCAGCATAGCTAGTTTTTTAAGAACCAAATTTTCCTCACAGACCTCCTCCTAGCCCCTGTTCTTGCTTCTTCCCTGGATATGCTTCGGACCGGTTCCACTCTTGGCGCCCCCACCACTCTTGCCACTTCAACTGCAGAAGCTGAAAGTGCGACTCTCACAAAGGAACTCCCTGTCGCCTCAAGCTCGGGAGCTGAAAAGCAAACCTCCAATGTTGAGAGCTCTTCTTCGACAACCCTTTTCCCCGAGCCACCTTATTTCAAATCCCTCCGGAGCTCTCACCGGGACCGGTCCGGACGGAAGAAATTCCTCGCCGAGCCAGGACAACTCGTAAGCCTTCCGGAGAACCCGGACCGGCCAAAATGGTGGTCGGAGAAGTGAAGGTGGATAGTTCCAGCGGAGCAACTACTTTTACCGCAACGGCTCAATGGGACGCCCTCCAAGAAGAAGAGGCTTTAAAGAATTTCTCCGAATCTGGCCAAGTATGTCTCTACCATTTAATAATTTCTCCAAGCAACTTCCCTTTAATCTTCAAATTTCTTACTCTCTTTTTCTTTTTAGGTTCTTCCGAAAAGCTCGAAGCCAAGCCTGCAATTATCACCCGCTTGCGGAAAGAACTCAACACCAATCAAGAACGATTGGGTGAGCTAGAAATTCAGACGGCCAGTCGAAGGCCAAGGAAAACGACCTCCGGAGGAGAGAGGCCGGTCTGTAGGACACCCATCGCATGATGGAAGAACGCCGACAAGAAATCATCAAGCTCCGCCAAATTAATCAAAGTAACATTTTCAATTTGCCTTGAATCTTGAATCTGTTGAATGAGAGCTAGAAGCTTCACCACTAGACCACAATTGCTTTTATACATTTTACATTTTTCCCACCATCTCCTTTTCTCGATTGATCCTATCTTTGATTTCAGCGCTTGAGAATCTTGTTGCTGCCCATAAGAAAGCTGAAGAAGTTCTTACGGAAAAAACTGCAGCTCAAGAAAAGGCATTGGAAGAAGGCTCTCGTATTGAAGAGCAACAGGCGGCACGGATTGGAGAACTTGAAGGAGAGCTCATCGCGAAAGATAGCATACTTGCTCAAGCACTTCGCTCCAACAAGATGCAAGAGATCGAGAACGCTCGCTTGAAAGCTGAACCGACCGAAGCATTAGAAGCAGCGAAATCAGCTCAAGCAGAGAAAGAGAAAGCCTTGAAGACCGCCTGAAATCGAAGGAATCCAATGTAAACATCAAGGGCAGATTCGGAGCGGCTGAAATCGAGCACGAGCGTAAGTCCTGTTTTTCTTTATTACTCTTATGTTATCTCTTGAACATATCGATCTTCAGCAATACCCAGTCTTTAAATTTACACTTGTTGTTTCGGAACTTACTGCGGGCACAATTCGCACTCGGAATACCTCAATGGCGGACAAACTATTGATCCCAATGAAATGGACATGGAGTCCGCCATCCGGGCAATCCCAAGAAGGATCGAGAGAGCACTCAAGGCTGGTCGTCGCTTCAGGAGGAGGACATATTGCCGCCATTATCCAATCGTGGACTCCGGTTGATGTTTGCGATTTCAATTTTATCCGGGATGGTGCCCACCCCGATACCATCGAAGACCGGTTCAATGAGCTAAGGAACTCACTCATTGGTACCGTTTCGAATTGGTGGAAGATGTTCCAGTCGATCCGTCAAGTGTCCCTCCGAATGTAGCACAAGCAGCTTTTGCCCTAGATCAAGATGCTCAAGATGCTGCTACCGCCGCCGTGACAGACAGTAGAAGCCGCCTTCGAAGATCTTGACAGAGATTTAATCGTAACTTCTTCCGATTCCGAAGAAACACCTGGATGATAGGCTCGAAGGAAATCCCAAGATCGGTGACACCAGCACTTCAAGCGGTCCCGCTTAGAAAGCTTTGTAATAGGGCCATTTTGAATTTGAACATCTTGTCCACTATACTCGTTTGCTTTATGAATATTAGTCACTTTTTCTTGTTTTATGAATACTGGTTTCACCATTATGCTTACTAACTTATTTACTCAAGATATAACATGAACAAAAAAGCTAGTTTGTAAGATTTCCCAAACTGTTCTTAATACAACAGTTTACCAATGAGTATTCATAAAAAAGAAAGCTTATACTCTATCCTTTCCTGAATATACCAGTCTTAAACACAAGCTTATAATTTCAGCGGACTGCTCTTATCACAACAATCCATTAACTAAATGACTGGTCTTATTATTCAAGAATAGCGGCATATCACAGATCGCTTTTATCATAGCAGAATAACAAAATATCACGAGACTACTCTTTATCATAGTAGCCCCCTGGCTCAATAATTTAATTCGAAATTAAAGTATGGAGACACAAAAAACAAACATATTATTATTAGATAAAATTACTTTATTATAATAAGAAAAACTTTACAATAAATACTCTTTAAGTATAAAAACGACTGAAGTGGATCAATATTCCAAGAATTTGGAATTTCTTCCTCTTCCAAGGTCATAAGCCTATAAGCCCCTGGTCTGGATACCGATTTCACCAAAAAAGGTCCTTCCCGGACCGGTGACAACTTATGCCTGTTCTTGTTAGATTGAATCTTCCGCAAAACCAAATCTCCGATTTGAAATTCCCGCGTGCGAACATTACGATCATGATATCGACACAATCCTTGTTGATATTTGGCGGCTTGAATCGAGCTTGATCTCTCAATTCTTCCGCAGCAATCAATTCAACCTGACGTCGATCATCATATTTTTCTTCGTCATAATACTCGAACCCGGCCGACACCATATTCACTTCGAGTAGGTAACATGGCTTCCGATCCATATACCAAAGAAAAAGGAGACTCGTCCTATAGCTCGCTAACATTAGTGCGCAAACCCCGGAGCACCCAGGGCAATTCCTTAACCCATTTTCCCGCATAAGGCTTCAATCGGTCAAAAATTCTCGGTTTAAGACCGGTCAAAATCATTCCGTTAGCTCGTTCCACTTGTCCATTGCTCGCGGATGTGCCACCGACGCATATTGCACCTTGATCCCTAAACTCTCAAGCATAATCTTTGAAGAACTCGAAGTAAATTGAGGCCCATTATCAGTAATAATACTGTATGGAACCCCAAAACATACAAAAATGTTCTGCAAAAACTTGATTGCGCGGGCCGTAGTTGTATTAGTAACTCGCTTCAGCCTCGATCCACTTGGAAAACTTGTCTACCGCCACAAAAATATGCGTGAATCCTCCCGGTGCCCGTTTAAAAGGTCCCACTATATCCAGCCCCCAAGTAGAGAAAGGCCAAGTCATTGGGATCAATTGCAACTCCTGAGCCGGAGTATGAGGTTGTCTTGCAAAAAACCGGCATCCTTGACAACTTTTAACCACTCTATGCGCATCATCCGTTGTCTGTTGGCCAATAAAATCCCTGTCGGAATATCTTCCCAACCAATGTCTTCGAAGAAGCATGGTTTCCACAAATTTCTTTGTGTATGTCTTCAAGCAATGGAATACCATCGGAAACCGACACACATTTCATCGAATATTAGTCCCACGCTTATACAACTCTCCTTCGAGAATTAAATAACTCGCGGGCTCGAACTTCTAATCTTTGCTTCTCCACCTTATCCTCTGGTGTTTTGCTAGATTGCAAATAGTCAAGATACGGAGTACGCCAATCGGAATCAATAATCATAACATCCAATGGCTGAATACCACCAGTATTGAATCCATCTTCGATCTTTTCTCGGCAAACCCCGACTATCGACCGGTTCTTCAAGACCGTTTTTTCCTTCCGACTTTCTCGAGACCGCCTTATCTTCGATTTCTGTAATAATAATCTTAGGCTCCATCTTTATAGACGGTTTATCCATTACTCGAAGAAAAACGCCAGGAGGAACCGCCTCGTCGCGAAGATCCCAGCCTAGCCAACTCATCCGCAGCAGAATTATTTCCGCGCAGTATATGAGAAAAGCGCAAACCATCAAATTTATCTTCAAGTTTCCGAACTTCTTGACGATAAGCAATCATATGATCATCATGAGCATCATATACTTTGTTAACTTGGCTAATCACTAACATCGAATCACCATAGATGTCCAATCGACGGAAAACTAATGAAATGGCTACTCTCGGACCATGAAGCAAAGCTTCATACTCCGCCGTATTGTTCGAAGCTCGAAAGTGCATTTGCAAAACATATCCGAGCGGCTCCTTTTGTGGAGTGAGAAGTACCACTCCAGCCCTCGCGCCCGAAAGCTGCAGGGACCCATCAAAGAACATCTCCCAATACTCCGAGTGCTTGAATTTCCTGCGGCACTTGCGTTTCCAACCACTCGTTATGAAATCAGCTAATGCTTGTCCCTTAATAGCTGTCCGCGAAGAGAACGTAATCTCATATTGGCCAAGTTCTATAGCCCACTTAGCAACTTGACCAATTGCTTCTCGATTGCGAACAATATCTCCGATAGCGAACCCAGTCTTAACTTCAATGGGATGCGCTTGGAAATAATGCTTCAACTTTCGAGAAGTTATCACTACAACATATATTAACTTCTGCAATTGGAGATACCTTATCTTAGACTCAGTAAGAACTTCACTTTCAAAATAGACCGGGTGTTGCACCAATTGCAGATGTCCTTCTTCCTTCCGATCAACCGCCGAACCGTGCTCACCACGTGGGTTGTTGCGGAGATATATAACTCGAATAACCTCATCGAGCTCGCGGGACCAAAACCGGAGGATTATCGAGATACCCTTTAAGCTGATCCAGCGCTGCTTGTGCTTCACCGGTCCACTCAAACTTGTCTTGCTTTTTAAGTAATTTGAAGAACGGAAGTCCTCGAACTCCCAGCCTTGAGATAAAACGACTAAGAGCTGCCATACCGCCCGTCAACTTCTGAACATCCTTCAAACAACTCGGGGTTGCATGTTAACAATCGTCTAAGTTTTTTCCGAATTGGCTTCAATACCTCTCCATGATACCAAATAACCTAGTAACTTCCCGTAACGAACTCCGAATACCATTTTCCCGGATTTAACTTCATGAAAAAGTTCCGCAGATCATCGAAGGTCTCTACCAGGTCGAGAGGAGATCTTCGCTTTTCGAGACTTGACCACTATATCATCAACATAAGCTTCTGCGTTTCTTCCCAATTGCGAATCCGGACAACGTTGCATACCACGCCGATACGTAGCTCCAGCATTTTTCAATCCAAACGGCATAGTCGTGTAGCAGTATGCTCCGAAGGGGTGATAAACGCGGTTTTTATCCGATCCTCAACTCTTAACGGTATTTGATGATACCCCGAATAAGTATCAAGGAAACCGAGACGTTCACAGCCAGCGAGTCGAATCAACAACTTGGTCGATTCGAGGCAGCGTGAAAGGGTCTTTGGGGCAAGCTTTGTTGAGATCAGTATAATCAACGCACATCCTTAATTCTTTAGTATTCTTTTTGGTACAAGCACCGGATTGGCAAGCCAATCTGGATGATACACCTCCCTAATGAACTTAGCTGCTAACAACCTAGTTATCTCTTTCTTGATAGCTTCCTTGCGGTCTTGGGCAAACCTCCGGAGCTTCGTTTCATCGGCTTCGCATCGGGACGCACCAACAGTGCGTGCTCAATCTTCTCCCTAGGAACACCCGGCATGTCGAAGGCTGCCATACGAAGATATCCCTATTTTCCCGGAGGAAAAGAATGAGCGCGCTTTCCTATTTATCCCCCAAGTCAGCCCCTATATGGGTGACCTTAGAGGGGTCCGACTCATCAAGCCGAACAGTCTTGGAAACCACCGTATCAGCCTTCAATTTCTCCTTTGCAATCTTCTTGACCGGTACTTCATCCTCTATCCTTGTATGAACTTCCAAAGCTTCGACCGCTTCTCCGATTTCTTGACGTTCAACTTCCGAATTGGTCCGGGATGCCAACTCGTGCTATGGACCTCACAAGCATAAGCGGTCTTGATATCACCCCGGAATGACAGGACCCCGTTTGGCCTGGCATCTTCAACATCAAGTACTCGATAATTTGGGATGGCCATAAATTTCGCCGAGCCGGTCTTCCGAGGATAGCATGGTATGCTCGAGTCTATGTCGACCACCCGAAAGATGATATTCTCCCTTCTATAATATTCCTTCGTCCCAAAAGTCACCGGCAGAGAAATCTGCCCCAAAGGGTAACTATTCCGCCTGGTATTATACCATGGAACGGAGAAACACTGCGCTCTAAATCAGCGACAGTCGAGGCCAAGCTTAGGCGTAGTCTTAGCAAACAAGATATCCAAACAGCCTTCCCCCATCAATGAAAGTTCTCTTCAACCGCAGATATTCGGGAGTTGCGGGAGCAACAAGCATTAACCTCCCGTAGTGACAATTTTTGCTTCCGCTTTGACTCGTATGCGTCCGGGCCTCCATAAATCATGTTCACCTCTCGGGCTGGTTCCCGAAAACCTTCGTCATCCTCATTGTCTTCACGGTCCTTATCCTTGCCCTTGTCATCCTTCCGATTCCTGTAGCAGATCGAGGTGCAACCTTTAAGGCAAATTGAGCAAATGGCCTTAACAGGAAGCACTCTTTAGCTTTATGATTCCCATTATGGATCATACAAGGGCCGTCCGAAGTGTTTCAAATGACAATCGTTCTCTTGGACCTCTCTTAGGGGGTGCTTGATCGGTCTCCTCCATGAGACCGGTCAACGACTGCAACAAGGTGATCAGCTTTACGCTTCTTGTCATTCCCGGATCCAGACCGGTTGCCTTGGTCATGCTTCGGCTCCTTCCCTTTGTTCCCACGCAGATTGACTACATTTGATTCTCCAGCAGCGTAATCATCTCGCTATCTTGAAGCACTCGACGCCGTCATGGTGAGGTTTCGATTACGTCTCCCAATCTTGTGAACCAGCGGTTCACTCCGGACGCTCGACTTGAAATGCAGCAATCACTTGCTGATCGGGAACATTGGGGATTAAGGCTTTCTTATTGCACAATCGCTCGATGAAATCAGTGAGGGTCTCGTCGGGCTTCCTGGCTTCTCACAAGTCGCCCGAAAGTTTTCTACGAACTTTTTTGTGAGGTCTCCCCACGAAAAAATAGATTTCTCGGCAGGGATTGCTACTATAAGCGTCCAGCCTGCTCCATGCACATCGGTAGATAATTGGCTAGCACGAACGTGTCTCCTCCTCGCCGACCGGATAGCCATGGTATACATGCGGAGCCATTCGGCCGGAGGCGCTTTGCCATCATACTTGTCAATGGCCCCGGCTTACATCCCCCGGGGTATTTGCGGATGCGTAAATCTCGCGTAAAAGCGGGAATTACAGAATATTCATCATCTTCCGGACCAGTCCGGCACCGATGACGGAGATCGACGGCTAGGGCGATGCCGGTAATTACGATCCCCGTCATCGTCGGAATAGTCGTAGTAACGGTCGTCCTAGTATCCGTCTCCCGAACCGCCTTGTCCATCATTATTCGCCGGCTCCGCGTCCCGTGAAGGAGGCGGAGGCGGAGGTGGTGGTGCTGCTTGACGATCATTGTTCGCTGGTTCTCGCATGTCGCGATGGAGGCGGAGGTGGAGGTGCAGCTTGACGATCATTGTCCGCACGCCGAGGTTCAGCATCTCTGTCCCGGTTGTCTCGCCGTCTCCGGTCTCTATTGTCACGACGTCGTCCATCTCGATGAGCATGCCTACTACCATGCCTTCGATGATCGTTGCGCGGATAATTTGCGTTGGTGGGTGGCGCCGAAGCTGCCGGCCCGTTGCGCTTAGGTGGGGCAAGATCCCGAGGACGATCATCCACATGACCGGTCCGTCGCCTCTCATCTTCCTCATGTCTCGTTCGCTCCTCCACTCTTTCGCATGACGATCAATCAGCACGTTCCGAACATCCCGGTTATCATTGAGCGGTACCCGCAAATCTTGGTTGGGAGCTTGTTCATGTGCATCCGCGATCGGGGTACGCCGGGGTGCTAGCCTTCCTCCGGAAGAAGCTCCGTCGGACCGGGCCCTTGTCGGTCGTTCCGAATGGGAATGCGAGCGACCGGAAGATTCCGCTCAATCATGGACGAGCTGGTTTGTTTGCGAGCCGCCGCATCAACTAAATTCAGCGCACGGCGCAATCTCGGCGTAGCGTTGAGGACTTCTTCCGGTATTGTTTCAAGAATCTGTTTCACTCCCACAATATTGTGGACCGGCGATGTGAAGACCCGAGCGCCATTCATCTCTACTTCCATGGAACTTAAATCCAAAGCTCTGTCGGAAGATCGATGGCGTCTTCCGCCACGAGATCCTCGTCGATTGTTGTATCCTAGAGATTCATCCGGGTCTCCGGACCGGTATGGTAGCGGGCCCGTAGCCGGGGAGCGGTCGCAGGGCGCTTCCTCCAGCTAAAGCGATAGCACTTGTGCGCGGATCCGTGGTCGAAGGTGGCGGAGATTGTTCATCTCTGTTTTCCTCTTCTCCTTCACGACGATCGCGTTCGGCTTCAGCTCTCGCCATCCTTGCCGCGTCTTCGGCAGCTTCCTCGGGAGTGAGTTGGCGTATAACAGGTCCTGTCATGAACACTTGGAAGAAGACCGGAGCGTCTTCCTCGGAATCGGTATCCGGTTCGGGAGAACAGCTTTGCGCCGTAGCCCGGCACCGTTCGAGGCATAAGCATAGGGAGCCCGATGTTTCGCGCTAAAGCTGCGTCGGACCCGCTAAGCTCCGAATCGGAGGTATCAACCGTGGCAGGTGATCGCGCTTTAGAAGCAGCGGCCCGGCAACGAGTCGGATTCATCAACGACAATTTCCCGTCCGAGTCGCCTTCAAAGTCGAGGGACCCGAAGCGAATCTTGAAGCCGGGCTCGAAGTCGACGACAAACGAAGTGGCCATCAAACTCGCTAGGAACTCGCCGGGACCCCTACCCGGTGCGCCAAATGTCGAGTCTTAAACTCGGCACTAGTACTACCCGGTCCCTCACGAGCGTGGAATTCGATGGTGCAACACACGTAACACACAGGAACACACGATTTTAGACAGGTTCAGGCCCCTTGAATCGAGAGTAATACCCTACGTCCCGTATGTTATGTATTGCCTTTAGCGATTTGCTAATTGCGAAGTCCGAGATCCTTTTTGGGGGTCCCCGCTCCGCCTTATATGTCCGGGGAGCTAGGGTTACAATCGTAGTCCTAGCCGATTACATGAATTACATATATGGGATTCTATCTCTAACTTTCTTTATTGATCCGCAGTCCTAATCGGACTACAAATTGTTCTATAACATGCTTCTCACGTCATTGTATACCGGTCTTAGTATCCGCCTTGTTTCCATACCGGTCTACAGGTTCTTCTATTATCCCGCATCGGTCGAAGACCGATCCGTTGCCTATCGCCCTTATCTCGTATCTTCTCCGATTTGCTACCATGTCTTTGCGTATCCATTTCTTCATCATCCGTATACCCATAAGGCAAGTATACGACAAAACTGTGTCCCTCGATCCGAGATAATGGTCTTTGGCACTCCATGCGGACAAAGAATGCGAGAGATGTATAGTTCCGCATATTTTTCGATGGTGTACCGAGTATGCGCTGGTACGAAGTGAGCTGACTTAGTCAATCTGTCCACAATAACCTAGATGGAATCGTGTTTTCGTGGGCTTAACGGCAACCTAACTATGAAATCCATGCCGACGTCTTCCCACTTCCATTCAGGAATACTCAAGGGTTGCGGTGGACCCGCTTGCTTTTTAAGTGCTCTGCTTTGACACGTCGACAAATATCACACTCATTAACATATTTGGCTATTTCCCGCTTCATTCGTGTCCACCAAAATCTTCGCTTTAGATCTTGATACATCTTGTTGGTTCTAGGATGGATTGAATACTAAGATGTGTGAGCCTCATCCAAAATTTTCTTGCGAAGTACTAGGTTCTTCGGCACCACTAGTCGGTTCTTGAACCAGATAACTCCTTCATCATCTTCTCTAAAGCAATTAACTTCACCCTTCTTGAGTCGTCTTCTAATGTGCTCCATGCCAACATTTTTCCGCTGAGCTGCTACCACTTCTTGATGAATGGTATGAATAAGAGCCAAATTGGTCAAGGCTCCATACGGAAGAATCCGAAGACTAGGCTCACCACTTTCTCGTGTAGGTTCTTGTGTCAACAGTTGAGCCGTGAGGTTATTGCAATGAACCTTGTGACTCAAAGCATCAGCTACGACATTTGCTTTGCCCGGGTGGTAGTTAATCTCAATTTCATAATCCTTGATTAACTCTAGCCATCTTCGTTGGCGCATATTCAAGTCTCGCTTGAGCGAAGATGTACTTGAGACTCTTGTGATCCGTGTACAAATGTACTAAATTTCCCAAAAGATAGTGTCTCCAGCTCTTCAATGCAAGAACCACTCGCTGCTAACTCTAGGTCATATGTGGGATAGTGTTCTTCATGACGCCTAAGCTGTTGAGAGGCATAGGCAATCATTCGACCTTCCTACATTAGAACACATCCGAGTCCAGTTCTCGATGCATCACAAGTACACATCAAAAGGCTTTGTTAAATTTGGCTGAGCGAGCACTCGGTGCTCGTTATCAGCAATTTCTTCGACGTCTGGAAAGCTTCCTCACACTCCTTGCTTCATTCGTACTTCTTATCTTTTTCCAACAATTTGGTCATAGGCTTGGCAATCTTTGAAAAGTTTGGAATGAATCTTCTATAGTAACCAGCCAGTCCTAAGAAACTCCCGATTTGTGTGATCGACTTCGGTGGCTTCCAATCCAACACTTCTTGAACCTTGCCCGGTCAACGGCCACTCCTTCTGTCGATATCACGTGCCCTAGGAAAGGCACCTCTTTTAACCAGAACTCACACTTGCTAAACTTGGCATATAGCGGATGATCCCTTAGACGTTGCAAGTACAATCCTCAAGTGATTGGCATGTTCCTCTTCCGACTTGGAGTAAATCAATATGTCGTCGATGAATACCACGACAAACTTGTTCAGCTCTGGCATGAATACTGAGTTCATGAGGTACATAAAGTGTGCTGGTGCATTGGTCAATCCAAAAGACATCACCAAATATTCATAAAGTCCATATCCCGGTGGAAAATGTTGTCTTTGGTATATCCGCGCTCTAATCTTGATCTGATGATAGCCGGAGCGGAGATCTATCTTGGAAAACACTTTTGCTCCCATCAATTGACCGAACAAGATGTCAATCCGAGGAAGGGGGTACTTGTTCTTGATGGTAACCGCATTCAAAGGCCTATAATCCACACATAGTCTTAATGTTTTGTCCTTTTTCTTCACGAACAAGGTCGGGCATCACCAAGGTGACGAACTTGGGCGAATATACCCCTTGTCCAATAGCTCCTTTAATTGCACCTTTAACTCTGCTAGCTTATTTGGTGGCATCCGATACGGCCTCCTTGATATCGGTGCTATTCCAGGTTGTAACTCTATCTTAAATTCTATCGCTCGATCCGGCGGTAGCCCCGGTAAGTTGTCCGGAAAGACATCCGGATACTCACGGACCACCGGTATATCCTCCGGACTTTTACTTATCATCTTATTAACCATTGGCAAGATAGATCGGGGAAGAGTTAAAAGCAAGCAATCTCGACCATGGACAGGAGAGTTCAAATAGACTCGCTCGAGATGCTATATCAAGTACTCGACTTATGAAAATCCATCCATTACATACCAATAATTGTGTCTAACCCTTGCCCATCCAATATGATTAATGAAGTGGAATAAACTTTGCTACCCAATTTTAATGGCATATTGGCAGCCGCTTCATTTGTAAGGATTCTACCCCAGGTGTTGAAATGAGATGTGCACATAACAATTTGGATGGCATGATGCGATGCTTTGAAACATATGCTTTGTTGATGAAATTATGAGTGGCTCCCGAATCAAATAAAACCATAGTAGGATGATTAGCTATAGAAAACATACCCGCTAGGATCTGTCCTCCTTCTCGGAAATTCTTCGGCCGTAGTGAAGTTAGCACGGCCCGTTTTCACTTGAGTGTTCTTGGCTTGATTTCTCGACCGGTTCTCGCATCCGTCCTTGTGGGCGTGGTGCATAAGAAGCCTTCTGCGAGTAGGGACAGCTTGTGATAGAAATGACGTGGACGGCCACAATTCAAACATGGCGGTCCATTTTGTCGAGGTGCTTGATTCACCGGTTGAGGATTTGGAGCACTCTGTTGCTCGGTAAGGCGGACGATACTCGGTTCGGTCGCTCGCTGCTAAGGCTCGCTGTGGTTGCTCGAGGCTGTCGATAATAGTTTGGACGGGAATGTATATGCTGATAGCGCTGACCTAATGGTGTTGTGTATACCGGTCTATACTTTGATGGTCCTCCACTCCCTTGTCCAACTGCTGGCCTCTTCTTCCTCTTTTCCGCTTGATGGAGGCGGATAGAGTCTTTCAATGAAATAGCATCACCGACGAAGTCCGTGAAGTCTGTCGGTCTTGTTCAGCACAAGCCGAGATTGCAACTTGGTGGTCGGCCCTTCTTTGAATAGATTCTTCTTCTTAGCATCCGTGTCCATGTGCTCGGGGCGTAGTGAGCAAGACGGTTGAATACCTTGGAGTAGGCATGTACGATCATATCGCCTCGCTTCGATGACATAAATTCCTTCCTTTTCCGGTTCATCAACCCTTCTAGAATACGATGCTCCCTGAATGCTTTAGTGAATTCAGCCCAAGAAACTCGATGTCCTGGAGGGAACATCGCCTTGTAGTTGGCCCACCATGCTCCAGCAATTCCTTGCGCTTGCTCGGGAAGCGAATAAAGTCTTGTGGTGATCGAGTACATGGAAACAACTCTAGCTTAGACTCAATAGTGCGAAGCCGGTGATCAGCCTCCGGTGGTTCACCCGCATCCGAGAAGACCGGGGCGAACCGATGAGAAATCCGAGAAGGTCACACGTTCTTCCGGGGCATTCGGACCTTGTGGACCTCCCTGTGGAGCGATGTTCCGGACCAAGCTGCTCCAGCAATTCCTGCTGCTCGCACGGGAATCCAAAGCACAACTGAAATAGCTCGTGCCAAGGTACGGGGTGGTGGTGGCGTTCCCGCCCCGCCGTGAACTTTCCGGCTCATCACGTCTCCTTGTTCCAACCATTCCGTCCAAGAAAATTCACGTTAGACATGTCAATTCCTACATAATTATGGAAGGAACAGGAATACATGGATGAGAAATTTCCAAGATAAACTTTTATGTAACAACGAGTCTTGTTATAACAACCACCGTAACCATAAACATAATATCCAACCATCCAATTTACAACGACCCTTATTGCGACACTCGTGCATGGTTACACCATGCTCGTTATTAAACCGATACCTATATTACATACTAACTTCCTCACGCGTTACTCGCTACACCCCTAATCTTCTTCGCAAACTTTTGACGTCGCTTCCGGCTCTTGGAACTTCCTGTCTCGGACCCTTCATCCTCCAGTCGTGGAATCTCCGTGAAGTCTATTACCGAGTCCACGTCCATTATCTCTTCAGGATCCTCCTCTTCTTCCTCGATTCTTCTACTACGGGGTCCTCGTGCACTTCGGTTCGTTCTCGGGGGTTGGTGACCCAGCTCTTCATTCGATGAGCTGGTCTTTGGCTTGGATTAAATCTTGATCTAACTAATGAATCGTGGCGTTTGCGGTCGCCGCTTGTTGGTCTTTGGCTTGAATCTCCTCTTCCTTATTCAGCAATTGTGCCTCTCTAACTCGCTAACAACTCGTCCTTTTCTTTCGCTTGCCTCTCTAACTCCGATAGACGAGCCTTCTCCGCCCGTCCTCTCGCGTCACCGATGACGTTACTTGTACTTGTCCATCTCTCGCGGAGAAATGAGCATATCAAGCATAGGCAGAAACCATTCTTAATCCAAGCACTTCAACAAGCTCTTACATGCTACACTACCAACTGCACATATATTATACAATACGATATTTTCTTTATACATTAGTTGTCGTACACACCTGATCCAACTTTCTCGTACAACTGCCACACTACCATCATCCGTGTTGGTATTTCTTACGTCACGAATAAATCCGCAAGCGCACGGAATACCGTTGTAGCACTTCACCCGGAGTATTCCAAGGTATCGTATTTATATCCGCAGGGAACGAGTATTTCTGCAACAAGGTTAGTTTACCCAAGGACAACCAAGACAACGTAGCAAAATAGGGTCGAGAGGGTGACTCTTATCTATTTATCCTTTAAAGGTAGACGAACGCAAGCTAGACTTGTTTACTTCGGCACCGTCTTAGGCTTGGTCCGCCAAGCCACTCCGGTCTACGAAAGCTCTACTATGTACCCGAACGTGGAGGGTTCCTTTGGATGACAGTGGCTGTCACTTCCTGCCACCTACCTCTACAAACCGTGGGGCACACAAGCAAACAAAGGCGATCTCCAGCCCTAGACACCACGTCTATGCTATTGACCACTACTCTAGCCTCGGCCTAGAACCGAGTTCGTAAAGCTAGAGTACTTCTTGCGAAGCGATGATCCCGTAAACAAGTATAACAAGAATTACGTCTAACACAAAGATATGTCACGATAGATAAGTAGATCACCACGTATAAATCACCAAAAAGAGTGTTTACACGCCAAGGTAAAAGAAAAGGAAATACTACTCCACTTTACAAAAGGGAGGAACACTCCTTCCTCTTCCTTGCCCTCTCTCCTATTCTACTAAAATACAAGAGGCCCTTGGCCTAAGGATGAGAGTTTTGTCTTGTATCTTGATGTTGGTGGTGTCTTGAGAGAGGGGGTGTAGCCCTTTATTTATAGCCTTGGAAGGTCGGCAACTTGGAGGCGGTTCCGGACGTCGGTGGCATTAATTGCAGGTGGAACCGACCTCCGTACGTCGGTGACAAACCGCCGTAGAAAGATGGGCCGTGGGGCCCACTGTCGCTCGGCCGAACCCACTAGGGTGGTTCTGCCGAACCGGCCTCGGATTCCCCCGGGCTTGATTCTTCTCTCGGTGCCTTCCCCCGGCTGTGTACTCGGCCCAATCCACTTGCTTGGTTTGATGTTGAGGCTCTGTTTTGTGGTTTTGGGCTTTTGGACTATATTCTTTAGTCCGGGGAAAATCCGTCGATTGCAAAGTCCATGTTTCGTGCATGTTTTCCCTCGTTTTCATATGAATTGCACCTCGCATTCATAATTTCACCAAGACTAGTGGAATTTGTTAGAAATAATCCCTATGTCTATTCTTGGTGATGGTGTTTGATTCAAAAAGATGCAACATGTTGACGGTAAAATTGGACCATAAGGACCGTCAACAAGACCCCCACACTTAGCTCTTTGCTCGTCCTCGAGTAAAGGTGGGAGCGTAAGTTGAGAGATCTCTCCCCTTAGAGACCTGCACACATGTTATTACAAGCCACACCTTTTTACTTGTGAACATGACGGTGGCTAACATGCATTCTTGGATGATTGATAAGTGGAACAGCTCATGACTCAAGTCACTATACTTTTGCTCACTAAGCACCTTGGGTTTTTGAAAGTTTTGAAAATAAACAACATGACTCCCGCTCCTCTTCGATTCTCTTGAATCGCTCAAAAGTGTTTTCCTCACCAAGGCATTGTGTTGCCTCTCTTTTTCCTACTTCTTAGGCTTGTATGTGGAGCTCGGTAGGGAATGAGAGAGGCATACTTGTATCACAAATATTGCTAAGCCAAAAGAAAGGATCCATGGAGAAGCCAAGTCATGTAACCTTGATCAAGAAGTGCGTGTGTGTATGGATATGAAAAAGTGACAACTCCTATTGCAATTGGCCTCTCTTTATTTTGCATTTTCGAGACATGGCTATCTTTTTATTTTCTTTCTTTTCTTTTCTTGCTCTATGCTTGAGCATCTCTTTTCTTCTCTCTTTTTCATTGCTCATCTTTGTGAGCTTTTCTTTTCATTGCTCATCCGTGTGAGCTTTTCTCTCCTTTTTTTTTTTTTTTTTTTTTTTTATTTTTACATAGCCATGTCTCGTTTATGCGTGATTGAGAGAGAGAGAGAGGTAAAAAGAGGTGCAAACGAGGAGTGTCTTTATTTTGGTGGGGTGCTAGCTCCTAGTGTAGGAGTTCAGCCCTTTTTTTTTTTTTTTTTTTTTCTGGTGGAGTGTACGTGATCTTGATCAAGAGAGCATGACAAGTTTCTCTCTAGGGTCACTCAATTTTGGTAAAGCTCATTGCAATCACAAGCAGCATATGTATGTAAGTTTTGCAAGGTATGATCATCATATGGCATTGGTAGGAATTTTTGTATCAAGAGAGGAGCATGAAGCCATGGTATTTTTGTTTTGTGAAATAAAATTCCCAAGGACTCGGTAAGCTAAGCATAAGATCATTTCGTCGAGCCATATCACACTTGCCAATAATCTAGAAAAACATGGGTCCTATGGATTTGATTATTTGTTCACAGTGCAAGTGGTGATGAAGCGAGTAATAAAAAGTGTGCAAGATCATCATGAGAGCATTAGGGAGAGACTTGGGAAAAGGTATTCAAAAGAAATCTTCCCAAGTTTTAGTTGGTCAAGTTTTGGTAATTGTTTTTCGCGTCTCGTAATGAACTTGACAAATAAAGTAGGCGAAAAGGAAGTGTGGGAAACAAACTCAAGTGCCACGAGGAAGCAGGGCTGAGTGGGACCCACCAGGGTTCGGCCGAACCACCCTTGTGGGTTCGGCCGAACCGGCCCGGGCCCCACCGGTGCTCTGTTTCGCAGTGTTGTGTTTGTGTTGTTTTCCTCGTGATGTTTCCGCAGCGCTACGCGTGTGTTTGTCTTTGCTTTCCGCGATGTCCCCCCCACACTTGCCTTTTGCCTCGTTTTCTTCAAAATAGACAAAGATATTTCGAAACAAAACTTGCTCTACCGGTAAGGGAAGACCGGGGAGCACTAATATGATTAAAAATTTAAAAGAGCAAGCGCATTACAATCTTGAGGAATTGAAAAAATGATAAAAATGTGCTCGCGGGAAATGATGAACGCGGGAAGGTTCATTTTAAACGTCGTATTCGTCCTCCTTCCCCGCGTCCTTGAAGAGACGCTTGATCTTGGAGTTGGTGCTGCGGCGATGGCTCGCCCGGGCATCCTTCAAGTCTTCAATAGCGTCTTTGATCTCCGCGACATTATCACGTAGGCGTTCATGGGCTTCGCGGAGATCAACGTGTTTAGCGAGGAGGATTTGGTAGGGGCTTTTTTTAGGAGTTTTCTCCTCCTCGCTTTCATACATTCCCCCGCTCTCTTGATGGGAGAGGGAGAGAGACGCCTCCTTATCCTCTTAGGAGGAGTGTCGCCCACGGATTCGCGGCGTCTCTCTTTTCCGCCGAGGTAAGCGGCGGGATGAGCTGCTTTCCGCCACCGCGGATTCCCTTGATCTTGAACCTCTCGCCGGGCTTCTTGATGGGGCTAGGCAGGTTGCGCCCTCATATTGATGGTGCACCACCTGCCCGCTCTTGGTAGCGAGGGTGCCGACGTACTTCTCTCCAGGAAGGAGAGCGTTGTCGGCGGCGTCGGCGCTCTTCTTCTTGGGGGTAGATTTCCCTTCTTTTGGCGAGGTGCCACAGCAGCGGGAGAGCTCTTGGAGGGTGTTCTTGCTGCTGTGGGTGGAGGTTCAATAGCGAGCGGTAGATCATGGATCATCAAGGCTTGCTCGCCGGGAATGGAGACATGATCAAGGATGTCTTCGAGGCCGACTTGGCGGCAAAGCTCGCCGGTGGTGACGGAGACGTCGAGGCTTGGGATGCTACCGTCCATGGTGCTGGGCAAAAGCTTTTTTTTTTTTTGTGCGAAATGGACAAGGTGGAAGAAAGGTGCAAGGGAAAAATGAAAGAAAACACCTTCATTTATAGATAAAAGCATGGAAAGAATTAATTTGATTTTTCCCGCAGCATGGAAGGCACTAAGCAGGAGATTTGATCTTGTGACCGTTGGAGACAAAAGATGAAAGAAAAAAGTGACCGTTTGGGGTTCAGTACTGGTTCGGCCGAACCAGCAAGGGGGTTCGGCCGAACCGTAGTGGGCCCCTCGTGTCCCCTTCTTTTTCTCGGTTGATTGCTTGCTAAAATTATTTCAGGGAAAGAGCTACTACGGGATATAGATAAGAAAGAGCTATCATGAGAGAAAATTTAAATTAATCAAGTGCATGACATCAAATTCTTTATCTTTATCTGGCTCGAAATAAATTTTAAGGCGCTGACCATTTACCTTAAATATTTTACCTTCGTCGTCTTGAAGTGTGATTGCTCCATGTGACGAGGTGTCAATAACCGTGTATGGTCCGTCCCATTTACTTCTTAATTTTCCATGCCCGAAGAGTTTCACCCGTGAATTGAATAGCAAGACCTTATCTCCAACCTTAAATACCTTTATCTTTATCTTTTTGTCGTGCCACCTTTTTGTCCTTTCTTTGTATATAGCTGAGTTGTGGTAAGCTTTGTCTCTCCATTCTTCTAACTCAGCCTATCTCCATTTTTCTTTTGCGTCCGGCACCATTAAAGTCCATGTTCCATTTCCGGATGGCCCAATACGCTCGGTGTTCCATCTCGACGGTAAATGACATGTTTTCCCGTACACGAGCTGGTATGGGGACATGCCTATGGGTGTCTTGTATGCTGTACGGTATGCCCATAGTGCATCGGGTAGCTTGTCCTTCCATCCCTTCCCCATTTCTCGTTACGGTCTTTTGCAGGATCCGCTTGATTTGCTTGTTTGAGGTCTCGGCCCGCCCACCGGTTTGAGGGTGGTATGGAGTAGCGATATTATGCCTTGATCCAAGTTCTCTTAGGAAGCTTCGAAGGTCTTATCAATGAAGTGAGACCCTCCGTCGCTTATCACTAGCTTCGGTGTTCCAAACCTTGGGAAGATAATTTCGTGGAACATCCGGCGAGCATGCTTGGCATTTGCGGCCCCGCAAGGCATTGCTTCCACCCACTTAGACACGTAGTCTACCGCCACCAAGATGTATTCGCAGTCATGTGACTTGGTGAACGGTCCCATGAAGTCAATGCCCCATACGTCGAAGAGCTCGACTTGTAAATTGTAGTTGAGGGGCATTGCATCTCTTGCCGTGATGCCTCCAACTTTTTGACATTCCGGGCATCGCCTCGACAAATTCCTTTGTGTCTTCGTACATGGCTGGCCAAAAGAAGCCACTTTGCCATATCTTGGCCTCGTGTACGAAACACGCCGTAGTGTCCCCCGTATGGCGATGCATGGCACTTCTCAATGATTCGTGTGCTCTCGGTATGGGCACACATCGCCTTAGCAATCCATCGGCGCAGACACGGTAAAGGAAGGGCTCTTCCCATAAGTGACGGCGACTCTCATAGATGAGTCGTTTCTTGCTCTTTCCAGGTGGTACGTACTCCGTTGCCATGAAGTTCACAATGTCGGCGTACCATGGATGTGAGTCCCTCACTAGGAGCAGCATGTCATCGCGTAGGAAATCATTGATGGGTAATTCCCGCAGGTTAGTGAATTGTATACGCGACAAATGATCTCGCCACGGAATTTTCTACTCCTTTCTTATCACGGATTTCTACATCAAACTCTTGGAGTAGAAGAACCCATCGTATCAAACGAGGTTTAGCATCCTTCTTATTGAGCAAAAACTTTAAAGCAGCATGATCGGTGTAAACAATGACTTTTGCTCCACTCAAGTAGGATCTAAACTTATCAAAAGCAAAAACAACAAGCAAGGAGCTCTTTTTCAGTGGTAGTGTAATTTAACCGAGCTCCACCAAGGTTTTGCTTGCATAGGAGATTGCATGATGCTTTTTATCTCTAGTTTGGCCAAGAACAGCCCCCACAAAGAAAATCACTAGCATCACACATTATCTCAAAAGGCAGCGTCCAATCAGGGGGTTGGATAATTGGCGCCGAGATGAGTGCATTCTTAAGGGTAGTGAAAGCAGTCATGCATTCATCAAGCAAACTCAAAGGGTGCATCCTTCGCAAGCAGATTTGTAAGGGGTCTAGCAATTTGAGAGAAATCTTTGATAAACCGACGATAGAACCCCGCATGTCCTGTAAAGCTGCGAATGCCCCTAACATTCACAGGAGGTGGAAGCTTTTCTATAACTTCTAATTTAGCTTTGTCCACCTCTATCCCCCTTTCGTAAATCAAATGCCCCGTAACTATGCCTTCTCTAACCACGAAATGGCATTTCTCCCAATTGAGCACTAAATCATTTCCTTGACAACGTTGCAAGACTTTGTCTAAATTTTCTAAACAATGATCGAAGGTTTTTCCATAAACAGAGAAATCATCCATGAATACTTCCATAATCTCTTCGATCATGTCGTAAAAGATAGACATCATGCAACGTTGAAAAGAAGCAGTGCATTGCAAAGCCCAAAAGACATTCGTCGATAGGCGTAAGTTCCATAGGGGCATGTGAAAGTGGTTTTACTTTGATCGTCGGGATGGATGGGGATTTGATGATATCCTCGAATACCCATCAAGGAAACAAAAGAAAGAATTATTTGCCAGCCTGCTCCAACATCTCATCGATGAAGGGCAGCGGAAAATGATCCTTCTTTGTAGCCTTGTTAAGTTTTCGGTAATCTATGCACATCCTCCATCCCGTGACTGGTGCGTTGAGGGATCAACTCATTTTTGTCATTATGGACGACCGTCATTCCTCCTTTCTTGGGTACGACCTGCACCGGACTCACCCACTCGCTGTGTGGAACAGATAGATAATGCCAAGCATGTAAAAGTTTTAAGACCTCCTTTTTAACGACCTCCCGCATCGCATTGTTCAACCTCCTTTGAGGTTCCCTAGATGGTGTACTATCTGGGTCTATGGGAATGCGATGGGTGCAAAGAGCAGTGGCTGATTCCCTTGAGGTCTCCAAGCGAGTACCCAAAAACGGAGTGATGTTTTTCTAGCACGGCTAAGAGTTTTGCAGCTTCCTCCTCCGAAAGCTTGTCACTTATGATGACAGGGGTTTCGGGATTTCCGTGAAGAAAACGTAGCGCAAGCCTCGGTGGAAGAGTTTTGAGCTCTACGGGAGGTGGCGTAGGTGTAAAAGTTTCGGGCAGCTCAAAAGTTTCCGCCGAATCATCCTCTTCTAAAATGAAATCAAGAGCATCTTCATCCAAGGATGATTCGGGGTTTTCATGAGGAAAAATTGCCATAACCTCCTCCATGCATTCTTCTTCCACAAGCGGCTCCTCGGCAAAAGAGTTTTGTGCATGAATGATAGGAAGAGAAAAAGTTTTCTTGCCGAGGGTGAAGTCTAAGGTTCCTCGAAGGTGATATCCCTAAGAAAAGCTTTTCTATGGGATGACCGACCAAAACATCGAAATCCAGGATTCCGAAACGTGAAAGTCCAAGGAAACCTCTCGCTTCATTACGCTTAATGCAAACATCTCTAATGATCCCCAAACTCTCAAAAATTGCCCCGTGGGGCTTTAAGGAGTTTGTCGAAGGTGCCCATGTCTCGTTTCCAAATAAAGTTGAAGCAAAAGATTCGGACATGATGTTGGCACCTACTAGAGGATTATAGAGAACATCTACCATTACTCCCCGAATTGAGCCACGAATGGTTGATCTAGGATGATCAAGTCGAAGAACTTCCGAAGAAAGTTCGTTTTCCATCAACCATTCATCGCTCATAATTGCCGTCAACTTCCGAACAGTTTTTAAGAGAAGAGATTTTTCAATAGGTTCGGGGTTGGTGCAGGAGGCCGGTTTCTTTTGATAGGAGTAGTTCAAGGTGTTTCCAAAATCTTCAAAAATTTCTTCCTTGAACTCAAATGGGAAATCAAGAGGTTCATCTTCCTCTATCATTGTTCTTGTGTTAGATGAGGACTCGAGTGCTAGGTGCTCCATCATGGGCACCAAGTGTTGTGTCTCTTGCACAACGAGTTCCTCATCTTCTCGACTCCGCTCTACGAGTAAGTCAGCGGAAAAAGGTGTGTTTTCCACAATTCGATCCAAAAGTTCGTGTGCTTCCGCTATGGTCTTATGAGAAAAAGATCCACCCGCGGCCGTGTCAAGATAAAGTGCGGTATCGTTGCTCAATCCCGAATAAAAGTGTTGTAATAAAACGGGTTCGGGGAGCAATAATTCTGGTCCGGAGTCCGTTAGAGAACGAACCGAATCCATGACGCACTTAAGGTTTCCTTTTCTTCTTGTCGAAAGCCTATTATTTCCGCTCGTAGAGAAGTGATACGAGATACGGGGAAGAATGCTAGACAAAATTTGTCTCGCAATTCTTTCCAATCACCGTTCACTCTCTTAGCGGTGTAAGTGTACCATTGCTTCGCCTTCTCATTGAGAGAGAAGGGAAACAACTTCCACTTCAATGTTTCTTGTGTCATGCCATGGATCAATCGGCATGAACACAAATGTTCAAACTCTCGCAAGTGTTCATAAGGATTTTCATGTTTAAAACCCGAAAAGGATAAACCTCTAATCATCGAAATGTAATCGGGGAGAACTCATAGCCAGGTGAAGAAATAGGTTGTGATGATGATGGTGGCTCTAAGAGTTCACCCCGTGGAGTGGAGAAAGATTGGATGGTTGGGTGTGACTCCATGATATGTTTTTGTGAAATTTTGAATGTAAGGAAAAAAAAATAAAAACAGAACGGTAAGTAAGATAGATTACGAGGGCAAACCTGATTCGTTACAAAGATAACAACCGTTCCCCGGCAACGGCGCCGTAAATGCTTGTTGGTATTTCTTACGTCACGAATAAATCCGCAAGCGCACGGAATACCGTTGTAGCACTTCACCCGGGAGTATTCCAAGGTATCGTATTTATATCCGCAGGGAACGGAGTATTTCTGCAACAAGGTTAGTTTACCCAAGGACAACCAAGACAACGTAGCAAAATAGGGTCGAGAGGGTGACTCTTATCTATTTATCCTTTAAAGGTAGACGAACGCAAGCTAGACTTGTTTACTTCGGCACCGTCTTAGGCTTGGTCTCGCCAAGCCACTCCGGTCTACGAAAGCTCTACTATGTACCCGAACGTGGAGGGTTCCTTTGGATGACAGTGGCTGTCACTTCCCGCCACCTACCTCTACAAACCGTGGGGCACACAAAGAAACAAAGGCGATCTCCAACTCTAGACACCACGTCTATGCTATTGACCACTACTCTAGCCTCGGCCTAGAACCGAGTTCGTAAAGCTAGAGTACTTCTTGCGAAGCGATGATCCCGTAAACAAGTATAACAAGAATTACGTCTAACACAAAGATATGTCACGATAGATAAGTAGATCACCACGTATAAATCACCAAAAAGAGTGTTTACACGCCAAGGTAAAAGAAAAGGAAATACTACTCCACTTTACAAAAGGGAGGAACACTCCTTCCTCTTCCTTGCCCTCTCTCCTATTCTACTAAAATACAAGAGGCCCTTGGCCTAAGGATGAGAGTTTTGTCTTGTATCTTGATGTTGGTGGTGTCTTGAGAGAGGGGGTGTAGCCCTTTATTTATAGCCTTGGAAGGTCGGCAACTTGGAGGCGGTTCCGTACGTCGGTGGCATTAATTGCAGGTGGAACCGACCTCCGTACGTCGGTGACAAACCGCCGTAGAAAGATGGGCCGTGGGGGCCCACTGCCGGCTCGGCCGAACCCACTAGGGTGGTTCGGCCGAACCGGCCCGGATTCCCCGGGCTTGATTCTTCTCTCGGTGCCTTCCCCCGGCTGTGTACCGGCCCAATCCACTTGCTTGGTTTGATGTTGAGGCTCTGTTTTGTGGTTTTGGGCTTTTGGACTATATTCTTTAGTCCTGGGAAAATCCGTCGATTGCAAAGTCCATGTTTCGTGCATGTTTTCCCTCGTTTTCATATGAATTGCACCTGCATTCATAATTTCACCAAGACTAGTGGAATTTGTTAGAAATAATCCCTATGTCTATTCTTGGTGATGGTGTTTGATTCAAAAAGATGCAACATGTTGACGGTAAAATTGGACCATAAGGACCGTCAACAATCTGCTACTACCCTATGCTACAATCTGACCTACGTCGACAAAATATGGCTACCATCCTACTCCTGGCCTAGCTATCCTACATCAGTACTACTCCAACACTAGCTAAGTCGGCGGCGCGTGGTCGTCGGCGTCCGACTCGGCATCCTCCTCCGGCGGGGTCGGTGGTGGCTCGTTGTCCACACCGGAAACCTCCTCGGCATCGTCGGCGGGACCCCGGTGCTGCTGCTGCAACCGCTGGAACCGTCCGAACAGCTCGTCGTGGTCGTGCAACAACTCGTGGTGCGCCTCGGCCAGTCCGTCGTACATCGCCTCGAGCTCCTCCATCCGGTTCTCTATCTCGATCGTGGTCTCCACCGCGTGGTTACGCTGTGCGATCACTCCCGCCAACTCGCTAGGTGCGCTGCGTCTCGCGTCAGGAGCTGCGTCACGCCGGGCGGTAGCCGTGACCAACCGCTCGTCCAGTGCAATCGACATCCCGTGAAACCCGTCACGGTCCTCGATGACCTTCACCAACTGCTCCTCAAGCTCGGTGATCCGTGCGTGAGACCTGCGTATCTCCCGGTAGTCCACACGGAAGCGGTTCTTCCAAGCAGCTATGTGACAGCTCCCGACTCGCACCTGCGCCTCCGTGTGGTGGGTCCTCCGGTCAAGCTCGATGACACGTGCGGCTTGGGTGTCCTCCTCCCCACGAACACGCTTCCAAACCCGTGTCATCGGCATCTCGCAGGGAACATGTTTAAACGAGTTAAACACTTCTTCCCACAAGAAAGAAAATAAAAAGACAGACCTATTAAAGTACTACGAGACTAGCTAAACCTATTCCCAGCTTTTTATTATAGCACTCAATATGACATGATGCATGCTCGACGGACTAATTATACGAACTATAAGTACACGAAACTACAACGGTTAGTTAGTAACTACCCATAACCCGAACGTCGAACAATTACAGTTAGAAACAATCTAACCATTCTACATCCTTATAGGGCTCCGTACTCTCTTGTACTCGAAACGTGTTAAGTTTTGAAAACGAGCTTGCGAATAATTCAAGGGTTAAATCGCAAATTTAAACAGAAATCGAAATTAGGCCCGGTCCATTTATCTATTTTTTTCTTTATTGCGCGCATGGGTTGGATTTAACCCGACTCGAGGCTGGTTTGGCCAAAAGAAAACGGTCACCCTTTGGGCCAAAAGAAAACGGTCACCCTAGCCGCACGGGCGTACGCGGTGCGGACCGCACGGGGACGGTGCCGTGACTCCCGTTCCGCTTTGTGGTGGCGCGCTTACCAGGGCGTGAGGGTCCTTGGCCAAGAGGAAGCTACGGCCACGGCAGCTCGGCGGATCGCACGGGCAAGGCGGCAGGATGGCAAGGCGGCGCGCAGGGACCAGGGGTCCACAGCGACGTGTGGTGCCACGGCCGGGGCACGAGCCCGAGGCGGCACGGAGGCTCGCCCGCCGCGTGCGGGTAGGAACGGAAGCCCGCAGCTGGCGGTAGCGCCGCGAGGCTAACCCGGCCCGGTCCGCGCGCGGCCACGATTCGGGCCACGACGTGGTGGCTCACGGGGCACCTCCGGGCCCCGGTCAAGGTGAGGCGGCAGCTCTTCAGGGCCGGATCCGCCGTGTTCCCGGCTCGACGGCACAGGTGGTGGTGGCGGCGCTTCAGGGCCACGTCCCCTACCGGTTCTACCTCGGGACACAGCCGGGGACTCGCCTCGTCGTTCCGACGGGGGCTGTGAAACGGTCTCTCCAAGGCGATGACGGGCGGCGGAATAACGGGGACATCAACGATAGCATGCACGTGGAGCTTCTTCCCCACGGCGGTGCTCGGAACTTCCGCAACAGTCCACTACATCCACTACGACGACGCGCATGGTGCAAGGTGGCTGCCGGCGGAGACGACACATGAATTGCGTCAACCCGCAACACTTCGGGGTTGCGGGTGCCACGAGCTCGAAGGCATCGTAGCGACCTGCTTCCGGAGGTCCTAGTTATGGCACTTCCGGGCCATCTCCATTCGGTGCTCGGTCTTCAGGACCGGCACACAGGTGAGCACCAATCGGTGATACCTTGTGCGAGCTTCGGTAGCACTTGCATATGTGCATATAAAAGCAAAGTAAAAGGATAGATTAGTGCTATCTTCAGGTAGCACTTGGTGCACCACATTTGGTTATGAGGTGCATGTTCTCATTGTCTCTTGTTGCTGTTCACAGCAAGTCGTGCTCATGTTTGCACTTACCATTATGCATCAACGAGTAGTGATTGTCGTATACTTGCCTTATGGGTATACGGATAGTAAAGGAATGGATGCGCATAGACATGGTAACAAATTAATGAAGATAAAGATGATGAAGATAGTCAACAGATCGGTTCTCGACCGGTCCGGAATAACGAAGATTCTCGTATACCGGTATGGAGACCACGCGAGTATTAAGACCGGCGTATGATGACTTGAGAAGCAAGTTAAGGAGTAATTTGTAGTCCGTTAGGACTCGAATTAATAAAGAAAGCTAGAAATAGAATTCCCATACATGTAATTCGTGTAATCGACTAGGACTCTACATGTAACCCCGGCTCCCCGGATATATAAGGCGGAGCAGGGACCCCGAAAACTCTCTCGAGATCTTGCAATTAGCGAATCGCTAAAGGCAATACATAACATACATGACGTAGGGTATTACTCTCGATTCGAGGGGCCCGAACGTGTCTAAAAATCTCGTGTTTCGTGTATTTCGTGTGTTGCACGATCGAATTCCACGCTCGTAAGGGACCGGGTAGTACTAGTGCCGAGTTTATGACTCGACATTTGGCGCGCTAGGAAGGGGTCCCGGCGAGTTCGCAGCGAATTCGATGGCCTCTTTGTTCGTCGTCGACTTCGTGCCCGGCTTCAAGATCCGCTTCGTGTCCCTCGATTTTGAAGCCGATTCCGCCGAAAAGTTGCTTTTGATGAATCCGACTTGTGGCCAGGCCGCAGCTTGTTAAGCGCGATCACGTGCCATGGTTGGCACCTCTTGCTTGGAACCTTGCGGATCCGACGCAGCTTTAGCGCGAACCATCGGACCGCACGCGTCTCAAACCGGCACCCGGTCCGTGATGATAAGCCGCTCCCACGAGCTTGATAAGGACATCGAGGAAGCGTATCCGGCCTTCTTCCAAGTGTTCATGACGGGTCCGGTTCTTCAAGAACTCAATCCCGAAGAAGCCGCTGCTGAAGCGGACAGGATGGCGGAGGACCAAGCTAACCGTCGCCAATGTGAATCGGACGAAGCAGTATGGAGATGAACGACCTCCACAACCTTCAGCCGTGAATCATCGCACGAACGTTGCCGGCACTAGTCGGGCAGGAGGAAGCATCCTCGCGACCGCACCCTCGCTATCGGACCGCTACCGGAGCGGTCCGGAGACCCGAAGAAACATCCCCGGGGTATAACGATCGACGTGGATGTCGCAGTGGAAGGCGCCATCGTTCTTCAAGTAGAGCATTGGATTTAAGCTCCATGGAGGTGGAGATGAATGGCGCTCGGGTCTTCACATCACCAGTCCACAACATTGTGGGAGTGAAACAAATTCTCGAGACAATACCGGAAGAACTCTTCAATGCAACGCCAGGATTGAAGCGCGCTTTGAATTTGGTAGATGCGGCAGCTCTACAAACAAATCAACTCGTCCATGACAGAGCGGAATCTCCCAGCCGCTCACGTTCCCGCTCGGAGCGGCTTGCAAGAGCCCGGTCTCGAAGGAGCTTCTTCCGGTGGAAGGCTTGGACCTCGACACACTCCGATCGCAGACGAACATAAGCGAGCTCCGGACCAAGATTTGCGCATACCACTCAATGGTAATCGTGACATTCGAAACGTGCTTATCGATCGCCATGCAGAGAGGACAGAAGAACGTAGGAGACAAGAAGAAGATGAGAGGCGACGATCACGTTGATGATCGTCCATGGGACCTTGCCCCACCGCGCCCACATAACTCGCCCGGTTGCTTCGCGCCGCCCCGGTGGAAATCATCCGCGCAATGATCATCGAGGGCATGGAAGTCGACATGCCCATCGGGATGAGCGGCCCGGAAGAGATGATCGTCGTGACGCTAGAGATCCAAGGGGACGAGACAACAGAGACAGAGACGGGGAACCCCGACGAGTTGATAATGATCGTCAAGCGGCGCCTCCGCCCCGCCTCCGCCTCCTTCACGGCATGCGGAACCAGCGAACAATGATCGTCATGATGGTGCAGGAGATAGATATCAAGATGATCGCTACTACGACTACTCCGACGATGACGGGGATCATAACTATCGACATCTCCCTAGCCGGCGATCTCCGTCATCGTTCCGGACCGGTCCGGAGGATGACGAGTACTCCGTGATCCCGGCATTTACGCGGGATTTATGCATTTGCAAATACCCCAGGGGATTCAAGCCTGGGGCTATTGACAAGTATGATGGCAAAGCACCTCCCGCCGAGTGGCTCCGTATGTATACTACCGCTATCGGATCGCTGGGAGGAGACACTTTTGTGTTAGCCAATTATCTCCCCATGTGCATGGAACAGGCCGGACGCTTGTGGTTGCAATCCATACTCGAGAGATCTACCTCTTCTTGGGGGATCTCACCAAAAAGTTCGTGGAGAATTTTCAGGCGACTTGTGAGAAACCAAGGAACTACTTCGACCTCAACAAGCTAAGGCGTAAGCCCGATGAGACGCTTACGGACTTCATCGGGCGTTTCGCAGCAAGAAGGCCTTAATCCCCAATGTTCCCGACCAGCAGGTAATTGCGGCGTTTCAAGTCGGCGTCCGAAGTGAAGCATTAGTTCACAAGATTGGAAGGCGCAATTGGAACCTTACCATGACGGCGTCGAGTGCTTCAAGATAGCAGATGACTATGTCGTTGGTGAATCAAACGTGGTCAATTTGCGTGGGAACAAAGGGAAGGAACCGAAGTATGACCAAGGCAACCGATCTGGATCCAAGAATAACCAAAAGCGCAAGGCAGATAACCTTGTTGCAGCTGTCGACCGGTGTCATGGACGAGATCGGTCGGCACCTCCTAAGAGAGGACCAAGAAAACGACCGTCGTTTGAAATGCTTCTGGAGGGCCCTTGCATGATTCATAATGGGAATCATAAAGCTAAGGAGTGCTTCCCGTTAAGACCGTTCGCTCAATTTGCCTTAAAAGTTGCACCCCGATCCGCTCATAGGAACCGGAGAGACGACAAGGGCAAGGATAAAGAGCGTGATGACAATGAAGATGACGAAGGTTTTCAAGAACCGGCTCGGGAGGTGAACATGATCTATGGAGGCCCGGATGCGTACGAGTCAAAGCGAAAGCAAAAGTTGGCGCTCCGAGAGGTTAATGCCATTGCTCCCGCCACTCCCTAAATACCTACGGTGGTCCGAGGTACCCATTACGTTCAGCAGGGCTGATCATCCCGAGGTACTCGCCAAAAGCCGGTAAATATCCGCTCATCCCGGCCCTCATCGTTCACAAGGTGCGATTGAAGAGAACTTTCATTGATGGAGGAAGATGCTTGGATATCTTGTTTGCTAAAACTCTGCCGCAGCTTGGCCTCTCTCGTAGCTGATTTGGATAGCAACGTTTCACCGTTTCATGGTATAATACCCAGTCGAACAGACTATCCTTTGGGGCAGATTTCTCCGCCGGTGACTTTTGGCACGAAGGAGAACAACAGGAAGGAGAATATTATCTTCCGGGTAGCCGACATTGATTCAGCGTATCATGCGATACTTGGAAGACCGGCTTTGGCAAAGTTTTTGGCCATCCTTAATTATCAGCACTTGATGCCGAAGATGCCAGGACCAAATGGGGTCTTATCGTTCCGGGTGATATCAAGACCGCTTATGCTTGTGAAGTACATAGCACCGAGCTGGCCTCTCGGGCCAATTCGGAGGATGAATGTCGAGAAATCGGATAAGCAGCTGAGCCTCTAGAAGTACAGGCAAGGTTGGAAGATGAAGTTCCAGTCAAGAAGGTCGCAAAGGAGAAACCGAAAGCCGATGCGATCGTTTCCAGGACTATTCAGCTTGATGAGTCGGACCCCTCCAAGGTCACCCATATAGGGGCTGACTTGGGGGATAAATAGGAAAGCGCGCTCATTCTTTTCCTCCAGGAAAACAGGGATATCTTTGAATGGCAGCCTTCTCACATGCTGGGTGTTCCTAGGGAGAAGATTGAGCATGCACCGTTAGTGCGTCCCGATGCGAAGCCGATCCAACGAAGCTCCGGAGGTTTGCTCAAGACCGCAAGGAGGCCATCAAGAAGGAAATAACTAGGTTATTAGCAGCTAAGTTCATTAGGGAGGTGTATGATCCAGATTGGCTTGCCAATCCAGTCCTTATACCAAAAAAGAATACTAAAGAATTAAGAATGTGTGTTGATTATACCGATCTCAACAAAGCTTGCCCCAAAGACCTTCGCGCTGCCTCGGATTGACCAAGTCGTTGATTCGACCGCCGGCTGCGAGCGTCTTTGTTTCCTCGATGCCTATTCAGGGTATCATCAAATACCACCGAGAGTTGAAGATCAAATAAAGACCGCGTTTATCACGCCCTTCGGAGCATACTCGCTATACGACTATGCCATTTGGATTAAAAAACGCCGGAGCTACGTATCAGCGCGGTATACAACATTGCTTGGATTCGCAATTGGGAAGGAACGCGAAGCTTATGTTGATGATATAGTGGTAAAATATCGAAAACCGAGGATCTTCTCTCGACTCGGCAGAGACCTTCGATAATCTACGGAATTTTTCCATGAAGCTCAATCCGGGAAAGTGTGTGTTTGGAGTTCGTTCTGGAAATTACTCGGGTTACCTAATGTCATGGCGAGGCATTGAAGCTAACCCGGAAAAATCCGGACGATCATCAACATGAAACCCCGAGTTGCTTGAAGGATGTTCGAAGTTGACGGGTAGTATGGCTGCTCTCGACCGTTTCATCTCAAGACCGGGAGTTCGTGGACTTCCGTTCTTCAAGTTGCTTAAAAAGCAAGATAAGTTTGAGTGGACAGACGAGGCACAGGCCGCGCTTGATCAGCTCAAGGAATACCTTAGCAACCCTCCGGTATTGGTACCTCCGGAACCGGACGACACTATTCAGTTGTATATTTTCGCAACAACCCATGTGGTGAGCACGGTTCCGCGGTCGATCGGAAGGAAGAGGGACATCTGCAATTGGTGCAACATCCGGTATATTTTGTAAGTGAAGTTCTTACTCGAATCACGGCTGTGATATCTCTAGTTACGGAAGTTAATATATGCTGTAGTGATAACTTCTCGAAAGCTGAAATATTATTTCCAAGCGCACCCCATTGAAGTTAAGACTGGGTTTGCCATTGGAGATATTATGCGAAACCGAGAGGCGATGGGCGAGGTTGCTAAGTGGGCTATAGAACTTGGCCAATATGAGATTGCGTTTTCTTTGCGGACAGCTATCAAGGGACAGGCTTTAGCTGATTTCATAACGAGTGGTTGGAGACGCAAATTCCGCAGGGATCCGGACGTTGGAGTATTGGGAGATATTCTTCGACGGGTCCCCGCAGCTGTTCGAGCGCGAGGGCTAGGGTCATGCTTCTCACCCCGCAGAAAGAACCACTCGGATATGTCTTATAAATGCATTTCAAAGCCTCAAACAATATTGTGGAGTATGAAGCTTTGCTTCATGGGCTTCGACTAGCTGTTTCGTTAGGAGTTAGACGATTAGACATATATGGTGATTCAATGCTGGTAATAAGTCAAGTTAACAAGGTGTGGGATGCTCAAAGTTTGGGAATTAAGATACAATATGCGTCGGTGTCACACCCGCAAAGCAATGGACAAGTGGAACGAGCTAATGGAATGATTTTGACCGGTCTTAAACCTAGAAGTTTTGACCGTTTGAAGCCATACGCAGGAAAGTGGGTTAAGGAATTGCCTTGGGTGCTTTGGGGACTACGCACTAATGTTAGTAGGGCTACGGGGCAGTCTCCTTTTTCTTTGGTGTATGGTTCGAAGCCATGCTACCTACGAAGTGAATATGGTGTCGGCTCGGGTACAATACTACGATGAAGAGAAATATGAAGATCAGCGCCGAGGTTGAGTTGGTTGCTGCGGAAGAGTTGAGGGATCAATCTTTGATTCAAGCAGCCAAATATCATCGGGGACTACGTCGTTATCGTGATCGCAATGTTCGAACACGGGAGTTCCAAGTAGGAGACTTGGTTCTTCGGAAGATTCAGTCCAACAAGAACAGACATAAGTTGTCACCGAGTCCGGGAAGGAACTTTTCTGGTTAAATCGGTCTCCAGACCGGGGGCTTATAGGCTTATGACCTTAGAAGAAGAAGAAATTCCAAATTCTTGGAACATTGAACAGCTTCGTCGTTTTTATACTTAAAAATACTTCTTGTAAATTTTTCCTTTTTATATTATAATAAAGTAATTCTGTCTAATGAGAATGTGTTTGCTTTTTGTGTCTCAATATTTTAATTTTGAATTAAATTATCGAGCCAAGGGGCTGCTTGTGTTAAGAGCGATCTGTGATATTGTGCTATTCCTGAATAATAAGACCAGTCATTTAGTCGATAGGCTGTCTGTGTTGAGAGCGGTCTGTTTCTTTCGATTTAAGACCGGTATGTTCAGGAAAGGAAATTGTGTAGGATTTTTCTTATGAATACTGATTGGTAGGCTGTTGTGTTAAGAGCGATCCGTGAAATCTTAAATCTTACAACCTGGCTTTTTTCCTATGTTACATGATCTTGTTAAAGTAAGCTATAACTATGAATTGTGATCTGCGCTGATTAGAGCCGAATTTGGTCATAGTTAGTTTTAGCTGAAATAACCATCATGTCTTGGGCAAACAAGTTAGTAAATATGATGGTGAAACCAATATTCATATGGAAAAGAAAAGCAACCAGTATTCAAAATAATGTAAATAGAATGATGATCAAGATGTTTGATTACAAAAGCAAGTTGGCCCTAATACAAAATCTACTAAGCAGGACCATCTGGAAGTACCGGTATCACCGGTCTTAGGATTTTCAACTAATCTATCGTCCAGCGCTTCTTCAGAATCAGAAGAAGATAGTGGTAAATCTGCATCTAGATCTTCAAATGCATCTTCTACTGCATCGCTTAGCGGCGATCGCTGCATCCCGAGCATCTTGGTCCAGAGCAAAGGCCGCTGGTGTTACGTTCGGAGGAACACTCGTTGGATCAAGAGGAACATCTTCTATCAATTCCGAAACGGTACCAATGAGCGAATTCTTCAGCTCATTGAACCGATCTTCGATAGTGTCCGGGTGGGCGCCATCCTTAATAAAGTTGAAATCACAATCTTCGACCGGAGTCCAAGATTGGATTGTGGCAGCGATATGACCTCCTCCTGCAGCGGCAACCATCTTGGAATGTTCTTTGATTCTTCCGGGAAGGCCCGGATGGCGGACTCGAGATCTATCTCATTGGGACCAATAGTTTGACCTCCATTTAGATACTCCAGCGTGCGTCATCGTACCTGCAGGAAGTTCGAAGAAAGCAAAAATATAAGAAAGGATTATCACTCGTAGACCGGTGTTTTAAAGGAATTTCATAAGAAGGAATAAGAAAGAAGTAACTTACGTCCGTGCTCGATTTCTGCAGCTCGAATCTGCCTTTGATGTTAACATTGGATTCTCTCAGCTTGGTCTCAACCTTTAGCGGACGCGGGATCTCGCGTTCTTTTGCTTTGAGAGCAAGCTGGGCAGATTCGTGTGCAGTCCTCGGAGCGCTTTCTTTGTCCGCCTCCGCTGATTTGACCGCTTCTAGGGCTTCAGCTAATTCGGCCTTCGAAGCGAGCATTATTAGTTTCTAGCATCTTGTTGGATCGAAGTGCTTGCGCCGGGATGTTATCCTTGGCGGTAAGCTCGCCTTCCGGTTCTCCAATTCGAGCTGCCTGTTGTTCTTCAACCCGAGAGCCTTCCTGAAGGGCTTGTTCTCGAGCAATTGCCTTCTCGGAAAGGATTTCTTTCGCCTTCTTATGAGCGGTAACGAGATTCTCAAGTGCTTGAAGATAGCAAGTAAGACCGGTCGAGAGAGAGAAGCGGAAGGAAATACGGGATGTGTGAATGAGATTAAGAGTATTACTTTGGATTTCTTTGTGGAGTTTGATGATCTCTTGCCGACGTTCCTCCATCGGCCGGTGGGTGTTCATCAAGTTAGCCTCCCTCTTCGACAGGTCGGTTTCCTTGGATTTCAATCGGCGGTCCGAGATTCAAGTTTAACCAATCGCTCTTGATTGGCGCATAGCTCTTCCTCCGGATGAGCGATTATTGCATTTTTGGCCTCGGAGTTTTTAGAAGAATCTAAAAAGAGGAAGAAGTAAGAGATTTAATTATTTCTTGAAGGAACTATTGAAGAAGCGAGGATGTTCCTGGCCGGACTCGGAGAAGCTCCTTAGGGCTTCCTCTTCTCGAAGGGTGTCCCACCGGGCCGTTGCGGTGAATTTTCTAGCTCCATCGGAGCTGTCAACCTCCACATCCCCGATTACCATTTTGGCCGGTCCGGGTTCTCCTGGAGACTTGCGTGTCGTCCTAGGCCGACGAGGAATTTCTTCCGACCGGATCGGGTCCCGATGAGAGCTCCGGAGGAATTTGAAACAGAGTTGCTTGGGGAAGGAGGTTGCCGGTAGATGAGCTTCCGATATTGACGACTTGGTCTTTTGTGATTTGAGATGAAGGTTCTAAGCTGGAGGCGGCAGGGATTTCCTTTGCGGGTGCCGCACTATGGGCTTCGGAAGGCTTGTCACCGACCGGAGATGCAGCGAAGCGATAGTAGAAGCACTACCGGTTGGAGCTGGGGTAGAAGCTTTATGTCTTAAAAAGCTAGCTGTGCTAGCTTGGAAATTAGAGGGAATTCTGCGAAGAAAGGCGAACGATATAAGACTCGGGGTGAAAGCGATTCGGAAAAGATTAGTGATGTAAAGGACTTACGAGGAGGCCTTCTTGAAGCCGATGGAAGTCTTGATCTTCTTGGAGGGACCTTGAGTATCCTCACTGGTTTCCTCTGCAGTCCTTTTTCCGCTGGATTGACTTGCGGTGTTAGAACTGGTTTTTCCTCCGGCTGCCATACCGGGACCTCTTGGGAACATTGGATAGGGAATCTGTTAAAGAGGGAGCTCCTTGAGATTTTCCCGAAGTAGCTTAAAAAGCGGCCGGAGCGGCTTGGGATTATCATAGAAGAACCACCCAATGGGCTATGCTTTTGTTTAAGGAGATAGAAAAATATTCATCCGCACTCCAAGCATTGAATTCCTACTCCGCCTACTGCAGCCTCGGCGGTTTGAAGAGTGAAGTGGGCGAATTTGAAATAGATATTGGAATAGTTTAAAGTGGGGGAGAACTCCAAGGAAGGCTTCACAAAGGTGAATGAAAAAAGCAATCTGCAGGATGGAGTTAGGATTGAGATTCACTAACTCCCATCCGTAAAAGAAAAGAAGACCCCTAAAGAAGGAGCAGCAAGGGAGATCAAGGCCACGGAGAAAAAAGCTTTAAAAACTAACTGCCGAGAGTCGTCTATTCACCATGGGACTTGGCCGGGGGAAGGGACGCTCCGAGTTTAAAATCGGTTGCGGAGGAAGGTATCGATCACGAACCGCATTGTTGAGAGATGCTTTAGCGACCTTGCTCGTTACCTAAATCCCGAACACCAAACGGAAGCTGGTCGCGAGGAACAGAGGAAGAAGACACGGGGTTGGCGGAAGATTTCTTTTTGCCCATATTGAGAAGATTGAAGAAGAAAACCTAAGATTGGTTTGTGCGGAAGAGAAGAACGAAGAACAAGGGCAAATGGCGGGCACGTAAGGACTTTCGGGAATGGGTTTGACGTAGGTCGACCTTTCGTTTCCCTTTATAGGCACTCGAGAAAGCCCGATGAATTTAGCATTAAAAGACTTATGTCGTGATCGTGCAATTATGACCTAACGGCCATAAGTATATTAAGAATCTATTATTTGCGTTAATTATGACCTAACGGTCATAAGGATAATTAGTGCTATACTCGCGCTGATTTTTCGAGAATAAGAAAGCGGCCTGAAATATGAAATTTTCAGATTGGAAATTAAGGTAATGCTGAATTTTATAATTTAGCAGTATGAAAGAGTTAGACTTTACCTAACTCAATGTTAATGGATGCCTTAGGCTGTGGGTGTTAATCATCCGGCTGATCATAGGCCTTAGAGACTCGAGTCGATGTGAGAATATGGGGAATAAACTGGTCCGATCAACCAGAATTTTTTGTTAAATATGATATGACTAGTTAGACCGGTCCGATAAATGTGTTCTTGGCGGAAATTGCTAAGAGGTATATGATTTCATGAAAGATAATAAAGCATAGTCTCTCCAGTAAAGACTCTTGCATTATTTGCGATCCTCAAAGGATACAAGAATCGGGGCTATACCTAATTAGATGCACCTGATCGGTGCACCGTATCTCAGGAGCGGTCCGTAACGATCGCGGAAGTTGGAAAATAATGGAAAATTAAATGGAGCAGTCTCTAAAGATTGCATCTAAAGGAAATAATGAAGAATCAACTAGTGGACTCTTGCATTATTTGAAAGGAGTTCAAATGATCCAACAGATCGGGGCTATACCCAATTGGGTGCACCTAGTCGGTGCACCGGAAGAAGAATAAGCAATGATTACCTAATTAGGTGATATGAAGGATAAAAACGCTAATTTTTGGGCTTTTTTAAAGCGCTTCGAAGGAAGAAGAACAATTGTAGCAGATTAGAGTTCTTTTTAATTTTACCATGGAATCAAGACCAACATGCGGAAGACTGGTCGGTCTTATTCAAGGTTAAATAAAAAATTACTAGGGGCTGCTATCGTATACTTGCCTTATGGGTATACGAGATGGTAAAGGAATGGATGCGCAGAGACATGGTAACAAATTAATGACGATAAAGATGATGAAGATAGTCAACGGATCGGTTCCCGACCGGTATGGAATAACAGAAGATTCTCGTATACGGGTATGGAGACGACGCGGGTATTAAGACCGGCGTATGATGACTTGAGAAGCAAGTTAAGGAGTAATTTGTAGTCCGTTAGGACTCGAATTAATAAAGAAAGCTAGAGATATAATTCCCATACATGTAATTCGTGTAATCGACTAGGACTCGCATGTAACCCCGGCTCCCCGGATATATAAGGCGGAGCAGGGACCTCCCAAAAACTCTCCGAGATCTTGCAATTAGCGAATCGCTAAAGGCAATACATAACATACGGGACGTAGGGTATTACTCTCGATTCGAGGGCCCGAACCTGTCTAAAAATCTCGTGTTCCTGTGTGTTTCGTGTGTTGCACCATCGAATTCCACGCTCGTAACGGACCGGGTAGTACTAGTGCCGAGTTTAAGACTCGACGATGATAGCATTAGGTAATTCTTACGTTCTTAGCTCGGTAGAGTCTCGTGCTGATAACGTGTTGTGAAACAACCGAATCGGCTCGTGGATCACTCTACTAATGCACACACAAATCACGAGTATGGATGAACACAAAATATGGGGCAAAATAGGAGCTCTGTTTATTTCTCTTTGGTGATTACAACCGGGAGCTGCGTTCTTCCTCACTCCCGTCGGTATCACTTGGCCCCTATTTATACTCGGGAGGAGGCCTGCAGCAACAACCGGATAGGGATGTTTCCCAGCTGCCAACCACCTCATCAATTCGCCCATAAATGCCATCAATTAATTTGCCCCAAATCATTAATACGATGGCAGTTTCATAACACCAGTGAGATATCTCAAGACATTCTTCACTCCTGCCCAATGTCTTTGGTTCGGAGCAATGCTCGTGTCTAGCTAGTAGATTCACTACAAATGCAATATGCTGCTATTTGCAAGATATATAAGCGCTTCAATGGTACTAAGATATAGGTCTCTCGGTCCAAGTATCTCTTCTCCTTCCTCCCTCGGTCGGAATTGATCTTTATAATGCTCTAGAGCTCTAACGACCATAGAGGGTTTTAACCACGTATGCTTTCTCTATATTGAATTTCTCTAATATATTTTATGTATAGGCAGACTTGCGTGCTAGAATTCTCGTGGGAAGATGCACAAGTTGTATACCCAAGCTGAATTTGGTTTGACCCAAATCCTTCATTGCAAACTCCATCATCAAATGATTGCGTGCTTCTTTATTATCCTGTGTATTACCAATGATATTCCAATCATTGACTTACACCGATATAATGCAAAATCCTATAGAGGACTTTTTAATAAACACACATGGCCAATCATTATTATTAGAGTGACCCTTTTGCAAAAAGATACTCTTTTAGCGGTTGTGCCATATTTGTCCGACTACTTTAAGCCATAGAGAGACTTCTTTAGCTTCACACAATATATGTTGCGATTTGTGTCCTCATTTGATATAGGAACTCCATTAGGAATTCACGTGTATATGTCCGAATCTAGTGAGCCATAAAGATATGCTATCACGACGTCCATTAACTACATCGATAAATGATTTTCTACTGCTAGTGATAGCATATATCGAAATGTTATTCCACTCATAACCGGAGAATATGTCTCATTGAAATCAATGTCGGGTCTCTACGTAAACCCTTGTGCGACTAGCCTTGCTGTGTATCTCACCACCTCATTATTTTTGTTCCATTTCCGAACAAAACCCCACTTGAATCCCACGGGAAAGACTCATGGAGGTGTAGGAATTGCTGAGGTAAAACCTCTCTTTTCCTTAGCGAGGCTAGCTCTGCTTCAATTGCTTCTTTCCACTCGTTTCCGGTTCGAGCGTCATCGACACTCTTCCATGGTCTTAGGATCTGGATCATTCGGAAAGTTATCAGCAATTGTAGCCGAGAAGTAAGTGTCGACAATCGTTGTCTTACGATCATATGATTCTCTAGTGTTCTCATAATGAACTGAAATTTCTTGTACCCCATGTGACTCCTCATGATCTCTCAATACGAGGGTGTTAGGGTCTTCTTATGTCCCAGCCTTCGAAATAGTGTGCACATCTCGAGCTGGGTTGTGGATCCTCATGGACCACTCGGATGTATACTACCCTCGGGGTGTCTGTCAATCACATATTGACTTGCATTTACAACTTTGGAAGATTTCGTATTGTGATGTTTATTAGGCACATTGTCCTTCTTAGTATTCCTCTCTTTCCTTAGTCGCTTACTAGAAGCATCAACCTGCTTGGTAGCCGTACTTCTCCCCCTCTTTCTTGAGATGGTAGTTTAATGGTTTTATTTGGTACCTCCACTCTTTCTGGTGCATTCCTAGCCGGGTTCAAGGATTTTTTGACACCTTTATAGTCAATAAATGCATCTCGGTAGATTGTTTGCAATATATTGCAAATCAATTGTCTTCATAACTTGGAGTTCGATCTCTTGGGTACGTGGATCTATATTTTGGACACTCTTTTCATCCCAATCATTTTCTTCGCATTCTGTATGGAACTTGAAATCTCCCTCCTAATGCCAGGAAATGATGTTCATTGAGTATACAATCATTGTACCCTTCCATGAATAGGTCCCCAGTCAAGGGTTCTAGGTATTTAATGATCGATCGAGATTTATATCCCACATAGATCCCCAATTTCATGTGTGGGCCCATAGTAGTACGTTGAGGTGGTGAGATGGGTACGTATACAAGCACAATCGAATTTTCGTAGTTGGGAAATACTTGGAGCATGTTCACGTACCAACCGTAGTGGGTAAGTACTATGATATGCCGTTAGACGCAATTGTATCAAGTTCACGGCGCGAAGTACCGCGTGACCCCAACATGATGTTGGTAAATTAAAATTTTTCAACATTGGTCTCTTAATGAATGTTGACTGAATGTTGTGTATGGACATAGTTGATCGAATGTTGTACTTCTATTCCTTGTGCCATACAATAATCATTGAAGGCTCACGAGGAGAATTCTGCAGCATTGTCAAGTCGGATCGATCGAATCCTATGCTCAGGGAAATTTGCTCTCAATCTCAAGATTTGAGTAATAATCTTAGCAAATGCATGGTTTCATGTGGACAAGAGGGACACGTGAGACCATCATGTATGCGTCTATCAAAACCATCAAATACCTAAACGGTCCGGACAATGGTTGTACCGAGCCACATACATCTCATTGAATTAGTTCAAGAAATTTAGGACGTGTTTGGCATAGCTCCGGAGCAAAACTCCAATCCGGAGCTGGCCTCGAACCAGCCAAACACCCCAGCCTCCTAAACTCCGCGGAGCAGGTCAGCTCCCAAGAGTTGGAGGAGCTCTAGTTCATTTTCGTGGAGCACCTATTTTGCAGCTCCACTATCCCTCAAAACGTGGAGTTGGAGAAAATTACCCACCACCGCCATCGGTTACACACATACCGGTTCGTTTTCTATCCTTCCGCTAGAAATTGCGACGGCGCCGCTTCCCCGGCTCCAATCCGCCGCATGCGCTACCCCACCGCGACCAAGACCCCGACCGCAGATGGCGCCGCCTGCCCTAGCCCCGCCCGCACCGACGGCGCCGCTTCACCCCTCCCGGTCCGGCTGCCCGCACCGACGGCGCCACCCGCACCGATGGAGTTGCCTCGCTCCGCTCCGCTCCGGTCGGTGGCGCCGCCTCGCCCGCACCGCTCCGGCCGCCTCGCATCGGTCCCACCGCCCGCGCCGCCACGGCCCTCGTCTCGACCGGTCCGGCTGCCTCGCTCCCGTTGACGCCGGTTTTTGACCAAGGAACCCATTGTCGCCGACTATAGGTCAAAGGAGGGCCGGTGGGCCGAAGGCCGACGGCCGCATGGACGAGTAAAGAGGCGCGTCCCTCCCGGAATCGTGCACGGATGCTAACGGAAGAGCATAATATTGATGGGCCCGGCCCACGTTGTAAAATTAGAAATAATAGTTTAATTTTGGAAAAAGATCCTAGTCGGTTAGGAAATCGGCCCGAAGAGGATCCGAGTAGGATTCTTTGTGCCGGATATAAATATGTACTCGTGTGTAACCCGTAAACTCGATTCACATCCAATACAACTTTCGACGCATCGCCAAACCCTAATTTTCCGTCAAGTCTTTACTCGTTTTCGCGGGGATCTTCGGGCTCCGGCCGACAACACGTTGGCTTGATAAGGTAATTATGTTGTCTAGTTCTCGACGCATTGTTCGTAATTAGATGACTTAATTGCTAGTTATCCGGCGACCGGATCTGTTCTTGATCGTCGTAGTGAGTATCGGCCGGGTGAGTCAAGTCGACCCGGTCCGGGCTCGTGGTGGAGGTAGTTTGACTTGTCCTCGCCTCCCCGTCCCAGCCTTTGCTCGCAACGCCGATTGGCTCGGATCCGGTCGTCCGAGTCACGATAGCCGCTATGAGAATTCTTTTACATCTTGGCCGATTCGATCGTGCAGATTCGGTTGACGTGTCCCGTGTTTGCCTTTGCGATAGTTGACTTGTCCTAGGCGCATGCAGCCGATTGGCTAGGGTGTAGATTTACTCTCATAGTTAAGGCGTTTCGATTGTGCTTGTCCTGGATCGGCCGGCGTGCGCGTCGTTAGATCTAGTCCGACCGCGTGCCATCGCTTGACTTGTCCTCGTTGGAGCGACCGGTCGATTCGGGATCCGTGTGGTTGTATTTGTCTTATTGTCCTTTCGGAGTGTTTAGCCGATTGTTTATCACGTTCATTAGCTGTTTCATGTTCAATTAGCGCCAAATCTGTTAAAGCTGCCTTTGAACCTCGAGTTATTAGTATGATTTCATTGATCATCATTATCCATCTAGATAAATCTAATAACTCATCGTTATAATCAATGGCAGAATCGGCCGATGCCCGATCGGCCGATTTATCGCTTCCGATTGATGATTGAACCATCCTTTTGCTATCAAATTAATTACATCCCATTAATAATTACCTTGTTTATATTTTATTCGATAATGCATCCCTGCAAGGTCTTAATGATTTGATTGCTCACCGATGAAATCGGTCTGCTAGCCACCGATCGCATGTTATAGCATCGGCCGATTTCGTATCGTTTGTATCACAGTTCGCTTGCCTGGCATTTAATACATAAATGGATGGGCCGTGCTGCTCCCTGTCGATGGCCGATTTTGTCTATCTTACGCCGTGAATCGGCCACGGCTGCACATCGGCCTATCCGGGCCGATGACCCAGAATTTTACACTTTTTATTGTCTTTGTTGGTTTGCAGCAAAACCATCCGGCACGCACCGGCGCACACGAGAATCGACGAGCTAAGCCGGTCCGTTGGGAGCACAGGGCTCTGCGTCAGCCGGAGTTTCGGTGAACTCTCCGGACAACGGTGTGTTGGCGACTTTTGACGTCAACACACTTTTTGGCACGCCAGTGGGACCGAAGCAACCAAGATCAAGATGTCGTACGTGCAGTGCTGTCGGGGAGGACGGAACACCGATGGTCGATGCTGAAAATCGGCCGATTTTTGTTCCAGCTTCCTCTCGGGACGGATGGCAAAGGGCATGGAGAAGTTTCGATGACAACGAGGTTTCGGCCCGGGGAAAGATGACGGCAGAACAAAAGCTGCAGTACTCAGGAATACTTGGCCGAAGCAATGAAAAAGTACTTTCAAGCCCTGAAAGTGACACGTGGCGAGTGGCCACAAAAGGAGACATCCCTCGGATTCTGCATCCGGAAGAACTAGACCAAATCAAAGCCCAAAGACTACCGGATGCCAACCAACTCGGTGATATGGTCAACTCGTCCGTTCATCGAGCCCTAATCAATCAATCGGGCGTGTTGACCAACACCATCGGGAATTTGATCAAGGACACGGTTGATGGCAGATCGTTCACTCGAAGGATATTCTGGACCTGCATACACTCAGCCTTTTGGCACTCTTGTACGGCCGATTCGGGGAATCGGCCTCCGTAATACCATACCGCCGGCAGGGTTTCAACCCTCGTACGGCATGCCACCTCACCTATGGCCTGGCAAGGACAATGTAAATGCAAGTACCAGTACAACCCAGCCAGTGCAAAGAGGGTGACGAGTGACCCCAAGAAGTCGGTAACGGAAGAGGGCGACAAACAAGATGTACAACCGCCGACTTCGAGGTGGGGGGCAGCAACCAATGTGGCAGCGGCCCCGCAGATGGCGCAGCAGCCCAATTTCTTCTACGTACCAAATACCGGCCCGAGTAGAATTGAGAACTCACCCACTATAGTACGGCCGATATCCGGTATTCCGCAGCCGACCGCATCGGCCGGGGGACAGGGATTCATGATCTGGACGGCCGATCCAATCGGCCATGAATTATGGAATCGCTCCGCAGTACACTGTTCCCATCTACCGGTACCGGGATTTCGGAAACGGTCGGTCGGTACACCCGATCGGGGACAACCCAACACAGCTTATATGACGGGAACCGGATCAGCAACTCGCTGAACCCAATGATATGAGTAGCCTCATGGCTAAGATCGCCGATATGATGAAAGATCGGTTCGATTTGAAGCCAAAAGAGAAGAGTGCATTGTATCGGCGACCTTACCCTGATCGGATGGATTCCGTGGCTTTACCCAATAAGTATAAAATTCCCGAGTTCTCCAAGTTTTCCGGGCAAGATAACACATCAACTATGGAGCACATCAGCAGATATGACGCACGACTTGGTGAGGCGTCTACTCGGGAGGCTTTGCGGGTTCGGCTATTCCCACTCGTCCTTGTCCGGATCGGCCTTTTCATGGTTTGCTTCGCTATCGCCCGGTTCTATTCGTAGTTGGGCCGATCTCGGAGAAAAGGTTTCACTCGTACTTCTTCACGGGCATTACCGAGCTTAGTTTGTCCGATTTAATGGCGGTGAAATAGAAAACCGGGGAATCGGTGGCCGATTATATACGGAGGTTCGGGACTACGAGGGGACGATGCTACAATCCGAACTTGACAGAGCAGCTGGCCGAAATCGCTTATGCGGGGCTATTCTCTAACATCAAAGAAAAGTTTACCCCACATGAATTTGATGGGCTAGCACAACTGACCCGTAGGGCGGTTGGCCAGGAAGAAAATATCCAGCTCACCAGGAACCGACGGTATCGAGACAGCTTATGCCGATTTCGACAATGAGGATGATGAAGAGGAAATTAATGCAGTTGAGTGGACTAATAACAAACGGCCGATATTTTCTCCGCATGTCAAACCTAAGGAGAAAAAATATGATTTCGATTTATCTAAGGCCGACGAGATATTTGATCAGCCGCTGCGGGAAAAGAAGATCCGAGCTTTCCCCTCATCACAAAATTCCTACGCCGGAAGAATTGAAGAAAATGGCAAAGTGGTGCAAGTGGCATGGAAATTCGCATCATAACACCGTTGATTGTTATGCCATGAGAGATGAAATCCGAGAGGCGATTGATCGTGGGGTATTGCGAGCGGCCGATGTAAAGAAGAAGATGAAAGTTGATGGACACCCTTTCCGGCTAATACGATGTACATCAACACCATCGGTGGTGGATCGGCTGGTTTCATACGCCGATATGAGAAGAAGAGAGAGAGGGAAGAAAGTGCTCGATCGGCGATACAGACGAGGCGTGATCGGCCGAGATTTTGACCCACACTCGGGCTTGTCCTTTCTTTCGATCTGCTGGGACCAAAACATGAAGCTTCCATCTATCGAGAACTGCCCGAGTGCATTGGCCGTGAAGAGTATCGTGATGACGGGTCATCAAGTTCCCGGGGCGGCCGGTTGGTCGCAACTACGATTCACGACAATCGGCCCCCGGAAGAGCGATCGGCCATGATCACGGCTATGATGAACGGAGATACGCCGTGCCGAAGAGAACTTCCGTTCACGATCGATCGGGGCCAATCAACGATGAAGAAGAGTTTGATCGGCAATACCACGAAGAACAAGTGGTGTCCCGGTGGTTTGCTCAATAAAACCCGGAAGAGGAGGCTCCGAGAGAATGCGCCGTCGAGAAATTAAGGGTGGACAGATTACGAGAGATGACCAAGATGATGAGTCCAAGCCCAAAAGGGAGTGGAGGCCCAAAGTACGATCTCGAGTGGTCCGGGCTGAAGCCGCGAGTAAATATGATATCCCCGACGCCCAGGATTGTCGGATCGGCCATAGAGGACGAATCGGCCGATGAGAATTCGGCCGAGGAAGAACCAGTTGGGGAAACTTCGGAGATTCCGTGGACGCCGGAATCTGCGGTATTTGATAAGCCGATCAACTCCGATCATTTGCATCTCAAGGCATTGTACATTAGCGGTTACATCAATGGGTCGCCGATGAGGAAGATGTTGGTCGACGGAGGAGCAGCGGTCAATGTTATGCCAATTACTACATACCGCAAGCTCGGGAAGACGCCGGAAGAAATGATGAAAGCTAATCCGACGCTCAAGGATTACAGCGGGAGAAGCCAAGATGTTCGTGGAGCCGCGATAATGGAGATCACCGTGGGCAGCAAAACCATACCCACCACATTTTTCATCATCGACGGAAAAGGTGCATATACAACTTTGTTGGGGAGAGACTGGATTCATGCCAATCGTTGCATTCCATCGACCATGCACGAGTGCTTGATTCAATGGGTCGGCAACAAGGTCGAAATCGTGCGGGCCGATAAGTCTCGTAACTATCGCAACCGCCGATTTCGAGTTTGCTGGTCCGGAGAGCCTGCCTTGTTTCTCGGGCACGTATTGGGACGCGGAGGCCATAAACATCACCAACGACGGAGTTAGTGTGACCGGGGGTCGGTACCCCGGCTGCTCCGATGGGCCCTACAGGAGAATTGACGGACAATCGGCCGATCGACACTCAAACCGGGGATATAATGAATCGGCCGATTGACGAACCAGAAGACGGGAAATTAGGCCACGGTTTTGTGTCGACCGACGAATTAGAAGAGGTAGATATAGGGGATGGAGACAAGCCTCGGCCGACATATATCAGCAAGAAAGTGTGTAAAAAAGTAAGAGATGAGTTAGTGGCCTTATTGAAAGAATATAAAGATTGTTTTGCTTGGGATTATAGCGAGATGCCCGGTCTCGCCCGATCAATCGTTGAACATCGGCTACCCACCAAACCTGGATATCGGCCGTATAAGCGGGGGCTCGGAAAATTGACCCTAGGTATTATGAAGCCGTCAAAGAAGAGATTATCAGATTATATGAAGCCGGTTTTATCGAGGCCATGCCGATATGCGAGTGGGTTTCCGAGTATTGTACCGGTGGAGAAGAAAAATAGGAAGATGCGGGTCCGCATTGACTTCAGGAATTTGAATAAGGCGACTCCGAAAGATGAGTACCCGATGCCAAACGCCGATTTGTTAGTTGATGCAGCCGCCGGCAACAAAATTTTAAGCTTTATGGATGGAAATGCTGGGTACAATCAGATTTTTATGGCCGAAGAAGATATATCGAAGACAGCGTTCGGATGCCCTGGAGCGTTGGGATTATATGAGTGGGTTGTTATGACCTTCGGCCTAAAAAATGCTGGTGCCACGTATCGAGAGAGCCATGAATTTTATATATCACGATTTGATCGGCCGATTGGTGGAAATTTATATTGATGATGTTATGGTGAAATCAAAATCGGCCGAAAGTCATGTGGCTGATCTCGGAGAAGTGTTGAAGAGGACAAGACAATGACGGTCCGAAGATGAACCCGCTCAAGTGCGCTTTTGGTGTATCAATTTGGACAATTTCTGGGGTTTATTGTGCATGAAAAAGGAATTGAAATCGGCCCCAAGAGTATTGATTCTATCGGAAAGCTGGAACCACCAACGAACAAAACAAAGCTCCAATCCCTAATCGACAAGATAAATTTTATTAGGCGATTTATCTCAAACTTGTCCGGTCGACTTGACGTATTTACGCCATTATTAAAACTCAAGGCCAATCAAGAATTTCGATGGGAACCGATCCATCAAAGGGCTTTAGAAGATATCAAGAAGTATTTGATGTCCCCGCCGATGATGGTTCCGCCGAAGTCGAGCACACCCTTTAAGTTATATTTATCGGCGGATGATAGGTGCATCGGCTCTGCATTGACTCGAGAACGGGAGGGAAAAGAACGGGTCATATTTTATCTCGACCGCAAATTAATTGATGTAGAAACGCGGTATCCAGAGGTGGAAAGGTTATGTCTCTGTCTCGTATTTTTCATGCACAAAACTAAGACATTATCTATTAGCCGAGGAGTGTACTCGTGGTTTGCCGGGCCGATGTCGTAAAATATATGCTATCGGCCCCGGTACCCAAAGGCCGGTTGGGCAAATGGATGTTGGCAATTGCAGAGTTTGATCTAGGCTATGAATCGGCCAAAGCGGTGAAAGCACAAGTATTGGCCGACTTAATAGTGCAACACGGTGAACACTCGGCCAAATACGTTGAGCCAATGCCATGGACGGTGTTCTTTGATGGTTCAATTTGCAAGGAAGGAAGTGGAATCGGCTTGGTTGTTGTGTCGCCTCGGGGGCAATACGTGGATACTCTATTACGAGTAGAGGCGCACACCAACAACCAAGTCGAATATGAGGCGATATTAAAAGGACTGGAACTACTCGTCGATGCGGGGCCGATTTTGTGGAAATTTTCGGCGATTCCTTGTTGGTCGTGAGTCACCGGCCGAGGAGTATGAGTGTAAAGATGAAATATTATTGCAATATCATAGAAAGTGCTAGAAGTTAATGAAAAGATTCAAGTGTGTTAAAATCAGCCATATACCAAGAGAGCAGAACTTGAAGCAAATAACTTGGCTCAACTAGCATCCGGATATCGGCACGCCGAGAACAGCTTGGAAATAGCCAATATTGAAGAGGCCGATTGGCGCACGTAAATTCGAAGTTTTTTGAGCAATCCATCCCAACCTACGAGATAAGAAGATAAGATATAAAGCCTTGAAGTATGTTCTGTTGGATGATCAATTATTTTTCAAGACAATTGATGGGGTGCTTCTCAAATGTATTGATGACACCGAAGCCAAAGTGGTAATGAGCGAAGTACATGATGGGATTTGCGGAACGCATCAATCGGCCCATAAAATGAAGTGGCTGCTAAGGCGAGCTGGTTATTACTCGGCCGACAATGTTAGCCGATTGTTTCAAATATTATAAAAGTTGCCAAGATTGTTAGAAGTTCGGGCCTATACGGAGGGCACCTGCGTCGGCTATGAATCCAGGTGATCAAGCCTTGGCCGTTCGGAGGATGGGCCATGGATATGATCGGCCGGATAAATCCAGCATCAAGCAAAGGACATCGAGTACATATTGGTAGTTACAGATTACTTCACAAAGTGGGTTGAAGCGGCACCTTATCGCAAAGTCTCGACGGCCGACGTGATAACGTTTGTTAAGGAGCATATCATTCATAGATTTGGGATTCCGGAGACGATCACGACGGATCATGGATCAGTATTCACATCGGACGAATTTCAATCTTTTGTCTGAAGAAATGGGGATTAAATTAATTAATTCGTCACCATATTATGCCCAAGCCAATGGTCAAGTTGAAGCAGCGAATAAGAGTTTGATCAAGTTAATCAAGCGGAAAATACAAGAGCATCCTCGTAAGTGGCACATGAAATTGATGGACGCTTTGTGGGCTTATCGTATGTCACGACATGGGGCCATGCAAGTCACGCCGTATCAGCTTGTGTATGGGCACGAAGCCGTATTGCCATGGGAGACGACTATCGGCTCCGGAAGGGTTGAATTGCAACAAAAGCTATCGGCCGATCAGTACCACGGGTTGATGATGGATGAATTAGAAGACGTGGTACAAAATCGGCTGGATGCATTGGAAAAGATAGAGCGAGAATAAGGCGAGGGTCGCCCGCCATTATGATAAGAAGGTTGTGCTGAAACAGATTTAAAAGGGCGATCTGGTCCGGAAGCTTAGGATGCCGATCGGTGTGAAGGACAATCGGTTTGGTAAATGGTCGCCTAATTGGGAAGGACCTTATTTGATTAGCCGATCGGCGCCAGGAAATGCATATATTTTGAAAGAATTAGCAGGGGAGGAATTCGGCCGAGCGCTTAATGGGAAGTATTTGAGGCAGTATTATCCTAGTATTTGGATTAATTCATAGTGTTCGGTCTAAAAGGGACTACAGCCGATGTCGATGCACATCGCCTTGAGACAGACCGATATCGAGAGTATCGCCCTTAGCCGTAAAGCATGTAAGCAAAACGCAGGAAGTAATGGACAAATGAGTTACAGCCGGTGTTTTAAGCATCGTCTTCGGATGGCCGATATTACCGTATATCGCCCTTAGTACAAAAAATATTTACAACAAAAGATTGTTTAAGTCCTATTACATTTAAGCGTAGTCGACGGCCTCGGCGCGGGACGGAAGGTCTTGGATGGCGAGATAAGGCGCGGGCCGGCATGGAGTCAAGTTTGGCCATGACCGACGGGTCATCTTCGATGGGGCCGACATCGGCATGCGCCGCGACAACCATCTTATCGGCCGCTTGGATTGCCTCGTCCGTCGTCTTTTGTTGGGTCGCCACATCAACCGCCAATCGTGCAATGATGGCTTCTAAAGCCGCCGCATCCTTCTCCTTGAGAGCGGCGATGCTCTCAAATCGGCAATCTCCCGATTGATTGCTTGCGGTTCGCCTCGCCGATTTGAGAGTTGCTCTTGCATCTCCAGGGTCTTGCGGGCCTCCTCCTCGGAACGCTTGATGGAGTTCTCGGCGAGTAGTGCAGCTTGCTGTTGCTCCGCGTGGCGAGCTAGACGCTGCCGGGCACGGATGAAATCCATTTGCCGTACTCCATGTATGCTACGCGGTGCGGAGCATCGCGCACATCATCCGGGAGCTCAGCCCGGATTTCCAAGTACCGCTCCCGGATAGAGTGGGCGTCGGCCACCAAGCCTTCAACCGATGACACTTCAAGCCGGCGCGCGATTTCGGTCATGGTGATAAGACCAGCGGAAGATACCGAAATCGGCGCAGGACGAGGAAGTCGAGCGCACGAAATACCAAGAAGAGTAAGATAAAACTAATGATCGGCGGCGAATCAAGGAGGAAATAGTAAAAACAGACACTGCGAAGCGTCGACGCGAAGCGGCTGGACGTCCATCGGCCGTGCCATTGAACCCACGAGGTTTGTGTGTTCCAAGCGGTTCTCGGCGGCCGATCCACCTTCACCGGCGACATCCTCGGAGGTGGCATCGAGCGACGCTCGCCGGACGGCTCATCGACAGACATTACCTTCAGGAGAAGCCGCGGGCGGCTCCTGGCCGGCCGATTCTTCGTCGGCAGCGGTGCATTTGGGAGGAGCCGTGGGCGACACATGGCCGGCTTGTTCAGCTTCGGTGGCGGCCTCGGGAGACGCGAGCCGATCCGAGTGAGTTGGGCTCTCCGTAGGATTTGGATCGGCTCTGGCTTGGTACGACTGCGAGCTCCGGAGCTGTTTGAGTCGGCCTTTCGGGCGTCGGCGTCTTGGCCCGTGGAGGAGTCGGCAGGCGGATCGGCCTATCGGGCGTTGGCGTCCGAGCCCGAGGAGAAGGGACCGCCGATTCTCGCTAAAAACTCATAATTAGATGACATGTTAAGTGAAAAGGAATCGGCGATCATGCAATAACAACTCGACGTGACGGAGACCTGGTTAAGGCGTTTCGATTGTGCTTGTCCTGGATCGGCCGGCGTACGCGGCCGTTAGACCTGGTCCGATCGCGTGCCATCGGTTGACTTGTCCCGTTGGAGCGACTGGTCGATTCGGGATCCGTGTGGTTGTATTTGTCTTACTCGTCCTTTCGGAGTGTTTAGCCGATTGTTTATCACGTTCATTAGTTGTTTCATGTTCAATTAGCGCCAAATCTGTTAGAGCTGCCTTTGAACTCGAGTTATTAGTATGATTTCATTGATCATCATTATGCATCTAGATAGATCTAATAACTCACTCGTTATAATCAATGGCAGAATCGGCCGGATGCCCGATCGGCCGATTTATCGCTCCGATTGATGATTGAACCATCCTTTTGCTATCAAATTAATTACATCCCATTAATAATTACCTTGTTTATATTTTATTCGATAATGCATCCCTGCAAGGTCTTAATGATTTGATTGCTCACCGATGAAATCGGCTGCTAGCCACCGATCGCATGTTATAGCATCGGCGATTTCGTATCGTTTGTATCACGGTTCGCTTGCCTGGCATTTAATACATAAATGGATGGGCCGTGCTGCTCCTCGTCGATGGCCGATTTTGTCTATCTTACGCGAGAATCGGCCACGGCTGCACATCCGGTTTGCACTTTTTATTGTCTTTGTTGGTTTGCGGGAAAACCATCCGGCACGCACCGGCGCACACGAGAATCGACGAGCCGAGCCGGTCCGTTGGGAGCACGGGGCCTCGCGTCGGCCGGGGTTTCGGTGAACTCTCCGGACAACGGTGTGTTGGCGACTTTTGACGTCAACAGCTCCGCTCCGAGTTCGGCCCATGGCGTCGCCATGCCCCGCCCCAATCTAGCCGCTGCGCCGCCGAACCCTCACCGACGGTGCCGCCGCCGCCCGCCCATACCTCACCACCCCTTCGGCTGTGGCACGCACCAGCCAGCAACTCACCGCTCCTTTGCCTCGTGGTCCGCCATCGCCTCTCGGTTCGGATCCGGTCGGGACTCGTCCTCGTCGGGCTCGAGTCCAGCCGGCGGCGCCCAACAACGATGATGCGGAAAAAAGAAGGAAAAGACAGAGAGGATGACAGGTGGGGTCATGAGTTAGGGGCAACATTGGCAATTCATCTTAAAAATGACCTTTTTTGGAGTCGAAGCAAACATCTAGCCAAACACTTCAACAAGCAGCTCCAACTCCACAACAGAGCTGCTCCACCGTGGAGTTTTGGAGCAGAGCCGCTCCACCGTGGAGCAGAGCCATGCCAAACACGTCCTTAAGTGGCTCCGTATTGATCTTAAGTTATGATAGCCTTAAAATCAATTTTCCCGTTGCGCATGCCATGCATATAAAATCCAAAGATTGCAGAAATTTGGCTTCATTTAAATCATGACCGATAGAGTTGCCAATAATTTTCCTCATCATCCGAACCGCAGGATGTCCAAGGTGATCATGCCATGTTTTGATTGCATCAACATTCGAGAAATGTGGTAGGGGTCTATGTGTAGTACAATCCAGACGGTAAGGAAGGAATTCTTTCCTAAATGTCTTTGCCATATCCATTTTCTTTTGTAATGAGAAGAAGCTCCTCATTATTGTCGTCATAGGTCTTCACATGAAGCCCATTCTTACGGATATCTCTATAGCTTCGGAGGGTACGAGTAGAATCGAGATACAATAATGCATTCTCAATTGTTATTTGCGTACCCACTGGGAGTATGATAGTGGCCTTTCCGGTACCAACTATCTCGGTGTTGCGTCCAACGATTGTCAAAACATGTCCACTGTTTTTAGTAAGAGTCTATAAATATTTTATTTCCCCAAGTATAGAGTTTGTGGTACACTATCCACAAGGCACATTTCCTCCTCCATCGAATTGACTCTAGGAATTGTAAAATAATTCTCATTAGATATCTAGAATACATACTTTATTAATAAGTAATTAAGGTATCAAAGTGTTGATTCTTATTACATAGAAGACAACTCTTTAGCTATTACAATGTTTCATTAAATAATACATAGACATCATATCTAGGAGATCATGGATACTATTTGAGGTCTCCAAACACATCGTTTGAAATGAATTCAACGATCTTGTTCTCCGTGCTCATGTAGTCCTCGACGGTCGCATCTGGCTCGAGTGACTTGGTCCTTCGGGAAGAACATTTGAACTCTCTTTTGCCTTGCTTGTCTCGGATTCTTGATTTAAGTGGGCTTCAAATCTTGATCCTTCGCTTTCTTTCCGAGAGATTTCCGGTAGAGCTCAATTAAGTGCTTCGGGGTTTGACATTTCTTAGTGGCATGTATCCTCGACGGTCGATGCGGCTCCGAGTGACTTGGTCCTTCGGGAAGAACATTTGAACTCTCTTTTGCCTTGCTTGTCTCGGATTCTTGATTTAAGTGGGCTTCAAATCTTGATCCTTCCGCTTTCTTTCCGAGAGATTTCTGGTAGAGCTCAATTAAGTGCTTCGGGGTTTGACATTTCTTAGTGGCATGTATCCTCCACGGTTTCCGCAAGGGTATCGATCGCTCTTAGAATTGTCGCTCCCCATGGCCTCGTTCATTTGGCTTATTATTTATCTTCTTGTTGCCATGTTTCTTGGATTTACCATTGATGTTCTTAAAGTTGCTCGTAGAAGGATCAAACTTATTCTTACTTTGAGCATTATTATGATGAACATCGAGGAGAAGAGCACTTCCAATCGAACGTTGGTCATGATTTTTCATGGTAAGCTCATCATGCTTCTCTACCTGAAGTAAATCATTTATAAGTTTAGGATAAGTCCGGTAATTCCTTCCACGATATTGATTGTAAGACCCTATCACCTGGGAACCATAGTGATGAGAGTCTTCTCAATCTTTTATGCCTCTACGAGGTTCTTTCTAGATTTTGGGAGCAATTGCATGGCTCGTTGGGAACAAGGTTGATTCGAAGCTCACTGTATCACCCTCAAACAGATGGACAGATGGAGTGAATCAACCAATATCTAGAAGATATGCTTCGAGCTTGTGTCTTGACATACAACAAGGATCGGGAAAATGCCTACCGCTAGCAGAATTCTCATACAATAACAGCTATCAAGAAAGTGCTGGAATGTCGCCATTTCAAGCTCTATACGGTCGTAGCTGTCGCACACCGTTAAATTGGTCAAAAAGTGGAGAGAGAATAATATTTGGACCAGATCCGGTAAAGGATGCCGAAGAGCAAGTACGCCTTGTTCAACAGAATTTGAAGAGAGCAAAATCACGCCATATCAGCTATGCAGATATGAGACATCGGGAGCAGAAATTCGACACAGGAGATCAAGTCTATCTTCGAGTATCTCCTACCAAGGGTCTCCAGCGATTTGGAATCAAGGGAAAGTTAGCTCCACGCTACATCGGACCTTTCCCAATTCAAGAAAGATGTGGACTAGTTGCATATCGTTTGGAGCTACCAAGCACACTTATCGAGAATTCATAATGTCTTCCATGTTTCTCAATTGAAGAAGTGCTTAAAGCCACCAGTGGATGTGCCTATCGCAGATGTGGAACAATTGCAGCCGGACTCGACTTATGATGAACGTCCTATCAAAGTTCGGATACGAAGGATCGAATGACTCGACATCGAACCATCAAGTTCTACAAGATCCAGTGGAGCAATCACTTAGAAGCTTGAAACCACTTGGGAACAAGAAGACTTCCTTTGATCAAACTATCCGGAGTTCTTTAGCAACCTTGTACGCCGCAGTCGTTCTTGAATCTCGGGACGAGATTCTTGTAAGGGGGAGGGCTGTAACAACCCTACTAAAATAAATTTGCATTTCATATGATAAGCATCATATCATATTGTTTGAAAAAGCAATGCTATGATTTTATGTGTGAAAAATTAAAAATTTAAAATTCAAACATTTTCAAATTTAAATTCAATTTTAAAAAGGTTTAAATTTTTTTGGAGTTTAGTTGTTTTATAAGTTTTTCTTGTCAAGCATTTGATAACATGAATTTTTAGCATTTTTCCAAAATCTTATCACTTTGGGAAATAGCCAAACCAATTTGTCTAAATTTCAAAAACAGTTGTAAGTTTGAAATTTTGTTTTAAAAACTATTTAGAATTTGAACTTATTCCTATAACCAGAAAGCTTCGAAATGATTTCATCTGCGTCCCTGTTTTTTCGTGTATTTTTTCAAGTCACGGAACACGTTTTCTAATTTTGTCGAAATCGGGGAGCTTATTGCAAAATTGCCAAACCATCCCCACTCATCGCCTTCTTTTTCTCTCGCTCTCTGCGTTGTCGTCGCACTGGAGCTTCGCGGCCACGCGCCCGCGCCAGGGCGTGCCACGCAGCAGCTCTCGGCCACGCAGCTGCTTGCCGGCCAGCTCACCCCACGACCGTGCCTTGGATAAGAAAGGGGCTATCACCATTGCTTTCCTCTCTGTTTTTCTGCTCCTATCTTTCTCTTTCGCGCTCATGCACGTGACGCCGCCACCGTTGTTCAGCCTCACCGAGCACAAGCTCCTGTCGTTCCCCAACCCAACCGCCACCTTCACAAGCTCGTGTTCCTCTCCTGCAGCTCGCCATGGCTCCAGCTCGCACCAAAGCCATCTTGAAGCCCGAGATCGAGGCCGTTTCCTCCTTGGCCGTCGCCATCGTTGACCGCCGCCGCGCCTCCAAATTCGTCCTGCCCGGTGAACCGTTTCGCCCGATTCTTGCTCCCCGTCATGCGCAAGACCTTCCTCCACCTCCTAGTCAACTCACCTTCGTGTTTCCCTCACAGGTCCGTTTGGATTTCATCGTTCTTCCCGAGCTCCATGCGCCGCCGCCTCTACCTCCACGGTGAGCACCGGTTTCCGGCCATCTCCAAGGTCAACCAACCGTGTGCTGCTCTTGCATATCCTCCGTAGATGCTCCCGTGTTTGTTCCCCCAAATTTCATCCACCACGGCGAGCCCTAGTCACCGCCGAAGGTTCGCGCTTGCCGCCTCTCGTCGTTAGCGTAGCTCCGGTCATCTTCCGGGGAGGTTGACCCCACCAATCGGTTCCCCATGTTGAGCGGATCTTGTGGGAGTTATTCCGTCGAGGTTTGCTGCCATGCGGCCAACTCCGGCCATCGCGCCACCACCTTCCGGCCGCCGCCGACCATAGCTCGCGGCTCCCTGGTCGAGCTGGGCAAAATTCATAAAACATTCATAAAAAATCGGAAAGATGCAAAACAAGTTGCGTTGGACTCCTAATTTTATACTCTATTTTATGGTTCATTCAAAATGACCTAATTATGTTTTTATTTTATTGTTTAATTAAGATTCATTTGATTTAATAAAAGTAGTTAGCTCTTTAATGTTAATTAGGGTTTAAATTTTAGTAAACTTGTTTTCTTTTAAGGGAGGAGATACTTGCAGACGAAATTTAAATGATTTACTTTTCATAAAAGTGAGATATGCATTTATCATTTCATGTATATACTTTCGGCATTTTAGGTTATCATTTTATGTCGTCATTTCATATCGTTATTTCATGTTATTCGTAGGATAGACTTTAGCTATTAATCGTCGATCGTTGATAGCGTTATCGCAAGTCATATCTTGCATGATCATGCATGCATGTTAGTAACTCGTGATGTATCGTTAATTGTCGTAGCACGTGAGGTCGTCCGACGGAAGGAAAAGATCCCGAAGAGGTGATCGTTGAAGTCAACTACATCGAAGACCATGGATTGTGAAGTCGTTCGACAAGCAACCGAGGTGAATCAAGAAGAGATCGTCAACGCTAACGCCGCACCGAGCGAACGTAACTATGCTCCGGATAAAGGCAAGCCCCGGTGCATCCTACCTATGTTTTAAAGTCTTTTACTTTTATCACGGTAGTTAAGTATGGTTGTGCACTAGGTGATAAGGATTGATTGACACCCTAGATGCATGAGTTAAGATTCCTTTATTCGTGATATACCTGGTACAGGTAGTTCGATAAGATGCTATGCTTAATTCATAGTCGCAACGGTAGTTGTCGGGGATCTTAAAGCATGGAGGCTTTAAGTGTTTGTTGTGGTTGTTGTTAAGCTAAAGAGGATGTTGATGAAATTGAGACCCGACGGGTCCCGTAGGGGAAAGGGCAAAGACGAGGTCTTGCAAGGTGGTAGCCCCGTCCGTGTCGATCAAGGACCGTACCGTTGTTGGTCTGTGCTCGAGCAAGTTTTGAACGTACCGATCTACATGCTGGTGATTATGGGGCCGATAAGCCGATGTACCCTAACTCCCTAGTGGTTCGACGTAGCCAACTTTCTTTGCTGGTGGTGTTTGTTTATTTTGAGACGAGGTCGCCCTGGGAGGGTATTGGTGGTCGCTCACGGATAACGTTGAGGACGAGTATCACGTGGGGTCTCCATATTCTCGGGGAGTTGGAAACGGACCGGTCTCTGTCAGGAGTTAGCGGGAAAGGTTGTCGTATACGACCAATGTGGTGCGTATATGTCGTGTACTCGGGTTTTTCCCAGCTGGTGAAATCGATTCGAATCCCTGTCCCTCGCGAGTAATGAGTACCGCTTGTTCTCTTAGTCACATCGTAGTTAATCAAGAGGAATGAAATGAGAAAGGAAGAGATGTTAGATGGTCAAAGAAAATCTTTTGCTTGCAGACTTGATTGCAGTAGATGTAGGCTGCAAACATTGGTTCCTAATAAACTTAATTTTGAGCTAAAACTTGAAAGTAAGGATCCACTTTTAGTGCTCTTTTTGCAAGCTGAGTTAATCCACAGCCGGAAAGCCCGAGCATATTAGACGTCGGCCTTAGCGTGCCTTTTGACGGGTTAGTCTTGCTCGAGTATTAGATACTCGGGGCTTTGTTCATTATGTTTTTCAGGTCATGAGTCATACCCTCTTGACTCGTGCGGTAGTTTCCTTGGTGACGAGCAGCTCCATGTGAGAGTTTCACCGCAGTGGAACACACCGCATCGAAGTGAAGCACAAATATCCGTGGTGTACGTCGGGTTCGGTACATCACGTTAGTAGTTCTAGAAGGTCTCTTGTTAAAATTTAACTTCCGCTGCAAGATTCGTCTATTTAAACTCTTTTGTTCTAATAAGTATCCGCTGTAGGATTGTTTGTATTTCGAAAACCTGGTTGTATTATACCATGGTGTATATATTTTGGCTTTTATGAATGAATGTACTATTGTAACTCGCTTCATTGAGTGTCCCTCTGTACCGATTCCTGGTTGTCCCGAAAGGGGATGTCACGATTGGTATCGGAGCGAGTTCAGAGGCAACAGTTCGTCGTTCACTAGCTAGTTTTTCAAAATCCGACACGGTTTAGAGTACGATAGAGTACGGAGCCCATCTAAGGATTTAGAACAGTTAGCTTTTCAGCGGTTCGGAATTCGGAGCTTCATGGGTAGTCACTAACTATTCGTGTTCGGTCGTTCGACTAAATCGGAGTAGCATCATGACATTTTGAGTGCTATAATATGAGGTTTTGGGATTAGATAGAATTAGAATCATAGTGCCGAGACAGTCTCCTGCGGATGGTACGAGAAAAGAATCATGCCGGTGAAGTAGAAGATAAGAAGAACCCTCACATGGAGGCAATGGAATAAAGAATTCAAGATCTTCGACTACATATGACAAAGGCGATCGAAGAGATAGTACTTCTATACACCGTCCGTGCTTTGGAATTTAATATATTCTACCATTGGTACCCTTATAATATATTTTTGGATCAGGGGACACTAATACTAAGTTTTATAACGAGAATGGTGCAAACTCGAAGAGGAAGCTATCCAGAGCGCTCTCCGCAAGATGCTCGGGAGCCAGCACCTACTCCACCTACACCGGCACAAGCAATTGCCACTATCTTAGAGTCTCGCGAAGAGCAACGAGAACCTCTTCAACAGCTCGTGCAGAATACGGCCCCACAGGCCGGTGATCAAGATCAGCATGTTCCACCAGCTCCTATGCTCATTTTGTGGCCACTTGTCCGCCCAATTTCTCGGATGAAGGAGATCCGATGGAAGCGAGCATTGGTTGCGTACTATCAAGTCGAAATTGGAACTCCTACCATGCATAGATTATCGGAAGACTCTCTTTGCCGCCCAACAATTAGAAGGAACTGCTGGGGCATGGTGGGCAAACTATAAGGCCATGTTACCGGCAGGTCATCCGGTCCCATGGGCTGAATTTACCAAGGCCTTTCGGCAACATCATTTATATGAAGGGATCGTGAGTCAGAAGCGAAAGGAATTTCTAGCATTGAAGCAAGGTGACATGACTGTTCATGCTTATTCAAAAAGATTCAACTATCTTGCACGAGTATGCTCCCGAGAACGTGGACACCGAGGATAAGAAGATAGCTCGTTTCAAGGAGGGACTAACAACTAAGTTACGAGTCTCGGATTGCTCTAAACCGAGCTGTTACCTTTAATGAATTTGTCGGTGATGCTATCATTCTTGAGGATGCCATTCGTGTGCATCAAGCTGAGAAGAATCGGAAGAGGCCCGTGGTTGAAATAGGAAGCGGAAGCCCATCCAAGTACGAGGCTAGTGTGTACTTCTTCAACGAGGCAATGCTATCGGGTTGTGCCTTCATATCCAAATTGCTATCGGCTGCCTCGGGAACAACAACCGTTCTTGTACCATCCGTCTTATCAACGGAAGAATCAGCAAGATCCACATGCTTCATCTCAAGATCTGCGGTCGAATGCTCCACCACCATGTTACGGTTGTGGTCGTCCGGGCTATATAGCTCAAGACTGTCCATATCAATCGAAGCCGACTTATGCACACCGCTCTCGAGCAACAGGGTCTTAGGCAGCAAAGGAATCCACCTAAGAACATCAAGGTGAAGGTTGGTCTTGTCAATTTCACCACCGTAGAAGAAATACCGGAGGGTGAGCATATTCTAGCTGGTATGTTCTCTATTGATGATCAACCTGCCATGATCTTATTTGATTCCGGAGCTACCCACAATTTCATCGACAAAGCTTATGTTCAAAAGCATCAGGTCATGCGATGTCGGTTGTCCTGTCCACATCTCATATCCACACCTAGAGGTAAAATACTTGCGAATCAAGCCGTGGTAGATACACCATTAAAATTGGGTAACAAGGTTTATCCCACTTGCTTGATCATTCCGGAAGGTCAAGGGTTAGATGCAATTCTTGGTATGAAATGGATGAATTTCCACAAGGCAGTTCTTGACATAGCTGCTCGTGCTTGTTAATTTGAATTCTCCTGTTCATGGTCGAGATTAGTTGAAGTTAACTGTCCTACAAACTCTCTTGCCAATGGTTCACAAGATTGCGGGTAAAAGCTTGGAAGAGATACCAATAGTCCTGTGAGTATCCCGATGTCTTCCCAGAAGATTTACCAGGGTTACCACCAGATCGGGCGATCGAATTCAAAATAGAACTTCAACCTAGGACAGCACCCATATCTCGAAGGCCCTATCGGATGCCACCCAATGAGTCGGCAGAATTAAAGGTACAATCGAAGGAATTACTAGACAAGGGATACATTCGCCCAAGTTCCTCGCCTTGGGGATGTGCAGCGTTGTTTGTCAAGAAGAAGGATCAAACTTTGAGGTTGTGTGTGGATTATCGACCTTTGAATGTTGTGACCATCAAGAACAAATATCCACTTCCTCGGATTGACATCCTGTTCGATCGGTTGATGGGAGCAAAAGTCTTTTCCAAGATAGATCTTCGCTCCGGATATCATCGGATCAAGATTGGAGCAGAAGATATATCAAAGACAGCCTTCTCTACCGAGATATGGACTTTATGAGTATCTCGGTGATGTCCTTTGGTCTAACCAATGCACCAGCACACTTCATGTATCCGATGAACTCGGTGTTTATGCCAAAATTGGATAAGTTTGTCGTGGTTTTCATAGACGACATTCTGATCTATTCCAAGTCGGAAGAGGAACACGCCGAGCACTTAAGGATCGTGCTCCTACATCTAAGGGATCATCGGTTATTTAGCAAATGTGAGTTCCGGCTGAAGGAGGTACCATTCCTAGGTCACGTAATATCGGTAGAAGGAGTGGCCGTCGATCCTGGGAAAGTTAAGGAGGTATTGGATTGGAAGCCCCCTAAGTCGGTCACACAGATTTGAAGCTTCTTAGGATTGGCGGGCTACTATAGAAGGTTCATTCCAAACTTCTCAAAGATTGCCAAGCCAATGACCAAATTGCTGGAAAAGGATAAGAAGTATGAATGGAGCAATGAATGTGATGAAGCTTTTCGAGACATTGAAGAAGTTACTCACAACGAGCACCGGTGTTAGCTCAGCCAGATTTGACCAAGCCTTTTGATGTGTACTTGTGATGCCTCGGGCACATGACTTGGATGTGTTCTAATGCAAGAAGGCCGAGTAATTGCTTACGCGTCTCGACAGCTTAGGCGACATGAGGAACACTACCCAACACATGACTTGGAATTAGCAGCTGTGGTTCTAGCATTGAAGAGTTGGAGACACTATCTCTTGGGAAATTTAGTACATTTATACACGGACCACAAGAGTCTTAAGTACATCTTCACCCGAGCAGATCTGAATATGCGCCAACGAAGATGGTTAGAATTAATTAAGGATTATGAGATTGAGATTCATTACCATCCCGGGAAAGCCAATGTCGTAGCTGATTCCTTAAGTCGGAAAGCTCATTGCAACAATCTCACGGCTCAGCTATTAACCGAAGCATTGGAAGAGGAAATTAGCGAGCCTAGTCTTCGGATTCTTCCATATGGAGTACTCGAATAATCTGGCTCTTATTCCTACCATTCGTGAAGAAGTGGTAGCATCTCAAAAGAAGGATGTTGGTATGAGTCACATTAAAAGACAAATTGAGAAGGGTGAAATGAATTGTTTTCGAAAAGATAGTGAAGGTGTGATCTGGTTTAAGAACAGATTGGTAGTGCCCAAGAATCTAGAACTTCGCCAAAAGATAATGGATGAAGCACATACATCTAAGTATTCTATTCATCCTAGAACCAGCAAAATGTATCAAGATCTAAAGCAAAGATTCGGTGGACAAGAATGAAACGAGAAATAGCAAGTTATGTCAATGAGTGCGACACTTGTGGACGAGTAAAGGCAGATCATCCGAAGCAAGCAGGTCCACTCCAACCTTTGAGTATTCCGGAATGGAAATGGGAAGATATTAGTATGGTTTTTGTTATTGAGAATGTTCCATGAACTATGTATTTATGATGTCGCTCATTGCTCATGCACTCGCATTTGCATTCATATAGGAACCCTGACCGGAACTGAAGATCAAGGAGGGCACCAGCTTGAATTGAGCGAGTTTGAGTGAGCTAACTGCGAACCCAACCAAGGCAAGCCCGGAGCATAATCCTTTGTTTTAAATTTCTGTCTTTATTTTACTTACGTCTATGTTATGTACTGTGCATTTACGTTCAGGAGTTGATCAGAACCTAGTTGCATTAAATTCCTATTCCCGTGGTTTTAGTTAGGTATAATCCCGATCGCTAGCTGCTGTGCTTAATAAATTTATCGGTAGCAACACCGAGTGATTTGGAGATCACCCGGTGCGGGGATGAATTATGGTTACCCTCACATGAATAATTGGAGACCGTACGGGGAAGTGCATGAGTAGCATGCGGTGACAAGGTTGGCCCTTGTGCGCCATAGCCCCGTATGTGTCGATCAAGGACCGTTCGTTGTGACTCCGCGAGCAAGTATTGAGTTGTGTACCAAATGCATACCTTCGTATGGGAGTTGGTAAACTGATGTAACTTGAGAGTCGTAGTGTTAGACGGTATCTCCACCCTTTGTGCAAAGTGTTGGTCACGGTGGATGCACGGGTTTGTGAGTAGACGGAGGGTGTGTTATTACCCTTGGACCCGACGCTACCGTGGTTGGATGTGGAATGCACACTCGAAGGGAGGACCCGACTCATATCTATGGTGATCTTGTGAAAGGTGGTCATAAGTGTTCTTAAATGATGCGTATGTCGTGCATTTGGGTTTCCCCTGCGGGGTGTAAATCGATATATATCGTCATTCCTCGCGGTGATGAGTACCACTTGTCTCGAGCAGATTGCATCGTAGTAACAAAGAGAATATGATGATTAAGCTTGCTGATTTGGAAGAATTACTTCATGTATTGCAACCATGTTTGTTCGAATTGCTCACTAAATTTATGATTACATTTCCACCCTGTTAAATTGGCTAAAACATGGAATATACAAAATATATAGGTGCTGTTTTTGCAACTTCCGCAAGCCAAGTCAAGCCCCCTGCATACTAGGGTCGGTTCTTAGAACCATTTTTGACGGGTAAGCCTTGCGGAGTATATTAGATACTCGGGGTTGCGTTGAAATTCATTTTCAGGATTCCCGCAGCCCGACTACTGTGATTGCTGCGGGAAGTTTGTGTGCCAAGGTGAGGAACCGCATGAGTGGACCGTGGAGTGGATCCCAGCTTCACCAACTCAAGAGTGAGACCATGCCGTATGGGCTGGTGTGGTTCTCCTAGCTAAGTTATATCTATGTATCGTCGAGATGTTTACGCTTCCGCAAAATGTTTATTAAGTATTGTAAACTTGAATTTCACTCTATGGTATTGTAATCTGAATCTTAAAGTATGGATTGTAATAACCAAGTTATCAAATGCGTAAGTTGCTACTCAAGCACTTACTTATGTTATGTTAATAGTGAATGTATTCTTAATGTATATGCGATCTACGTTCGCTTCGTCGAATGTCTTCCGATACGATCCTGTTAGACAATCCCTCTCGCTTTGCGAGGTAGGGGTGTCACAGCTGGTATCGAGCCGTATCGGGATATGCCGTACATTACAGATTGTTCTAAAAATCACCAACACGTTTATACCGTGAGGAATGACTTAGAAAGCCCAATTAAAGTCTATGATAGAAATAGTTGTGGCAAACTAACCCCGGGTTATGCTTGTTTAAATTTTGCAACTACGGCCCGGCCCAGGTATGTTTGCAATTTAAATTAGCGCTCTGTGCCCGCGGAAGTAATAATACGGGACAATGTTGGCTCGTGGCAATCCACGGGACGGTTCCTTCTATGAACCGTTACTCCGAGAAAGTTGTGAGATTGTGGAATATTTGTTTTCATAGTTTCTTTTGAATTTGATGTAATGTTTCTGAAATGGCCTTCTGCAGGTACGCTAATCACGAAACTTAGATCGTGTAGTTTCCGTGATGAGATCGCGTGTGTGTTGCCATAAAAACGAGTGGTCGGGTATATACACCGATCACGCTCTTTTGTTTTGGAAAGGACGTAGGTCAAGCGACATTTCCATGTCATCGTTCATGCCATGCATAATGTTTGCATAATACACTTGATCAAGAACGCAAAAATGCGGTCATGAACAAGTCACAAAAATTTTAACACGACACGTGCAAGTAATCTGAAAGCGGGCCGAAAGTTTCACCCGATCGGTAACAAAAACCATAACCGATTGTTGATTTTACGAAAACGGTCGTAACTTTCAAACCGTTCACTCAAACGAAACAATCAAATACAGTTTCGAAAGCTTACAATGTGTGCCATCACCCTGTCATGATGATCAAAATAAAAGTACAGTGGAAATGAGTTAAACATGTCTTACCCGAAACCATGGCAAAAAGGTTGCCAGATTGTGCCGAATCACCGGATTGGCAGATTCGGGTGCCTCACGAAAACCGCGATAACGTTTGCATTACTTATCCAAATGAAATGATCTACCCCATTCTGGAAAGCTCGTAATATGCCCACATTTTCCCTTGTATCAAGTTGGTCAGAAAAATTCGTTAGGATGGTCAAATATGCAAAAAACAGAGAGCCAGTTTTATCTTCCCGGCATTTCCAGAAAACCCTGGCAGAAAACAGTAGAGCCGGAAATCGCCGTAACTTTTGATCCGCTTAAGATTTTTACATGTTTTAGGATGCGTTGGAAAGCTTATGAAATTTTATAGCATCTAGTTATAAGTTTTGGTAATTTTTACTGTTCAAACAGAGGCGAAAATAGGTAGTAGCAGAGACAGTTCCAGAACCGGTTTATGTTGTAAAGATGTAGTTTTGTTCTGTTTCAGTACGTTATAGTGACTCCTTTAATACTTTAAAATTAATAATATTGCTTCTTAAAAATGTATTCCTAACCATGATCTATAGATGGATGCGAGACAGCTCATGGCCGAATGGAACCAGTTGAGGTCTGAGGTGGAAGATCTCACTGATCGGCTTACGGACGTCACCGACGACTACTACTCGACCAAAGAGGAGAATAAACAGCCGACTGCCCGTATCACTGAGTTGGAAAAAGAAAATGCTGCTTTGACTGCACGTCTCAAGGAAGTGCAGGATGACCTCCTCTTCAGCGACAATCTGCGTGTTGCCGCGGATAGGGCAAAGGAACGGGCCGAGCAGGAGAAATTGGAACATGAGCAGATGGCCACTTTCTGTGATGAGGAACGGATTGAGGCGCTGAACGAGTTGAATGCAACTAAGACAGCTATCACTCAGAAGAATGAGACCATGCACTCCCAGCAGACAACCATGCAGTTTCTCCACGGACATCTCGAGACTGCCCAGGCTAACATGAACCAGTTGTTCATGGAGATAGGAAATCTCCAGCACCAGTTGGCAGAGTTACAGCAGCACCACCAGGCGTTGCTGGCAGCCCACTGGAACCTGTTGCAGCCACCACCACCGGCAAAACAACGGGAATGACGCCGCTAGCGATGCTTCCGACGTGAACAACCCAGAAGACACCGATAGTGATGCCTAGACTACTTGCTAGCTCTAAGGAAAAACTTGTAAAATTAATGGTAATGTACTAAGAACTAAAACTAGTGGCTTGTACGTACGTAAGAACGTCGTGGTCCCTGTGTTTTGGGTAGGTCTGACAGCGTAGGAGGTACGGATAACTAGCTAGGCCTGGATAAGTCTAGATGTGTGACCCCGCGCTAGGAAGTGTTAATATCGCGCGCTTTTGTGTACAAATGGGTTGCAAATCGAAATGTATGAACCACTAAGTTTATGCTTAATAAATCTACATTTCATTCCGTCAAATTCAGACCATAAGGAAATTTTTCACTGCTAAGTATGATCTGAAAATTCGTGAGCAAAACTGTTATTCCATCAATTTCAGATCATAGCAAAAATTCTCCCATGTTAATGCAATCTGGAATTTCATGTCCGAAGCTTTTATTCCGTCATTTTCAGCTCCTAATGAAATTTTCCTTCTGTGGATTGCATTCTGAAATTTCATGTTCATATCGTGTCCCTTAATTATTATCATTGTCTATGGCTCCGAAATGCTGAGACAAATGGTATGATTAAATTGTGTGACAGATGGTGAACACTCGTCGCACGGTGGATCCTTCGGGGAGGGTGCTTCGTCGCAGCCACCTCCTTCACCACCGTTGACTGCTGTGGAGCAACTCGTTCATAATCAGAACGAGATGTTTTGGCTGTTCCTGTCGAGCCAGAACAATAATGCCCAGGCAGCAGCTCCTCCACCGCAGCCCCGTTCCACTTCATACGGGGATTTCTGGGCGACTCAGCCGCCATCCTTCTCGGAAGTAAAGGACCACCTGGAAGCAGATAACTTTCTGCGTATTGTGGAGTCCAAGTTTCCTCTCCTGAATTGTACCGAGCACTAGAAGACTCTGTTTGCAGCGTAGCAGCTCCGTGGGTCAGCTAGTGCATGGTGGGCAAACTACACCACTGCACTACCCGCGGATCACCAGGTGCTCGGCCGGAACTCTCGGCAGCCTTCCGTGCACACCACATTCCTGACGGTGTCATGCGAAGGAAGCTTCAGGAATTTGTTGACGGGAAGCAAGGCTCCAACACTGTGCAGGAGTATGCTCGGAAATTCAACTACCTTGCCCAGTATGCTTCTTATGACACCGACATCGATGCGAAGAAGCGTGAGTGCTTTCGGAAGGGCCTAAATCCAAAACTGCAACACCGCCTTGCTCTCTTGAATGGCACGTTCAATGAACTGGTCGGTGCCGCTATTGTGCAAGAGGACGCCATCCTCGTCAATCAGGATGACAAGAAGAGGAAGCGCACCGCTGGAAGTTCATCCGGTGCGCCATCTCATAAGTTCAAGCTTGCGGTGACCAGCCCCACTGGTAAGAAATTCCGTGTCCCGGTGCCTCCAGTGGGTGGGCAACGAACTACCTTTCAGCAGCCTTGTCGTGTGCCCCACAACTCCTATCAGCACCGTGGTCACCAACACTCTCCGCAGCAGCACAACCAGGGTGCCGGACCATCCCCGCAGCAGCCGTGCTTTAACTGCGGCGGCGTTTGTCATTTTATCAGAGAGTGCCCACATCCTCGCCGCAACAACGACAACAATGGTGGGAATAATCAGTATCAGCACAACCGCGGTAATAATGGCAACAACAACAACAACCACAACAAAACCCCCACCAAGACTGGCTATGTGAATTTTACTACGGTCGAAGATGTGCAAGTCGGAGAACCGGTCCTCTAGGGTATGTTTTCCATTTCCGAACATCCCACTTTCGTTCTTTTCGATTCCGGCGCCACACATGATTTTATTAGTCAATCATGTGTGGATAAATTGCATCTATCGTCTACCGTCTTGCAAACTCCATACACTATCACATCTCCCGGTGGCCTCATTCACACAAACGCGTGAGGCAAGGAACGTCCCCTTGAACTCGCCGGAAATACATACCTCTCGCCACTAATTATATTAAATGGTCAAGGAATAGATGTGATACTAGGGATGAGATGGATGAAATTGCATAGGGCTGTGCTACACATAGATACTCGGGAAGTACATTTGTTTCACCTCTACACGGCCCATCGGTTTTATCCTTGCCATGTCCACAACTTTCTAGAACCCAAATTCAGCACCTAGAAGCAAAGAAATTAGAGGACATACCTGTAGTGTGCGAGTTTCCCGATGTGTTCCCGGAGGATTTACCGGGCATGCCACCCGATCGGAAAGTGGAATTTAAAATTGAACTTCAGCCCGGTACCGCATCGATATCTAGATGACCCTATAAAATGGCTCCAAATGAATTAGCTGAACTTAAAGAGCAACTCAACGACCTTATGGACAAGGGGTATATTCGCCCAAGTGCTTCACCTTGGCGCTGCCCCGCCCTTTTTGTGAAAAAGAAAGATAAATCATTAAGGTTGTGTGTCGATTATCGATCCCTCAATGCAGTAACCATCGAAAATAAATATCCCCTCTCACGCATTGATATGTTATTTGATCAATTAGTTGGTGCGAGGGTATTCACCAAAAATTGATCTTCGCTCCGGCTATCACCAAATTAAAATTCAGCCGAGAGGATATTCCTAAAACCGCTTTCTCTACGAGATATGGACTTTTTGAATATCTCGTAATGTCTTTCAGATCGACAAATGCACCGGCCCATTTCATGTACCTCATGAACTCGGTATTCATGCCGGAGTTGGACAAGTTCGTGGTGGTATTTATTGATGATATCCTCATTTATTCCAAGTCGGAGGAAGAACATGCTCGAACACGTCCGCATTGTGCTTCAATGACTACGGGATCATCTTTATGCAAAATTCAGCAAGTGTGAATTTTGGTTGGATCGAGTTCCATTCCTGGGTCATATCATTTTAGCTTACGGAATTTCAGTCGACCCTAGTAAAGTTACTCGACGTGCTGAATTGGAAGACTCCTAAAACCGTCAAGCACATCCGTAGTTTTCTCGGACTTACGGGATATTATCGGAAATTCATTCCAAATTTTTCTATCATCTCCAAGCCCATGACGAAACTATTGGAGAAAGATTCTACCTTTAAATGGAGTCCGAGTGTGAAAATGCTTTCCAAACCTTCAAGAAGGATTTAACCACCGCTCCAGTTCTAGCTCAACCCGACATCACCAAACCGTTCGACGTATATTGTGATGCGTCCGGCATAGGATTGGGTTGTGTTCTCATGCAAGAAGGCCGAGTCATTGCTTATGCATCCCGCCAACTCCGCAAACATGAAAAGCACTATCCTACTCATGATCTTGAATTGGCATCGGTAGTTCTTGCTCTCAAAACTTGGAGGCATTATCTCCTAGGAAATCTTGTGCATCTCTACACCGATCATAAAAGTCTCAAATATATTTTCACTCAGCATGAATTAAATATGAGGCAACGAAGATGGCTGGAATTGATAAAAGATTATGAATTGGAAATTCATTACCATCCCGGAAAGGCTAATGTGGTTGCCGATGCACTCAGCCGCAAACACCAATGCAACCAAGTCGAATTCTGCTCTATGGAGAATTTCAGCAAATCTGAAAATGAAATTAATCCCTGCCTTCATATCATTCCTTATGGTGCATTGCACAATTTGGCTCTTGTTCCTACTCTCCGGGAAGAAATTATTGAAGCCCGGAAAACGGATAAGGGTATGGAACACATCCAACAGAATTTGGGTACCGAAAAGGCTAAGTGTTTTCGTCAAGATGAAAATGGAGTCTTGTGGTTTAATAACCGTCTCGTTGTTCCGAAAGATATGGAACTATGAAAGAAAATTCTTGACGAAGCACATCTGTCTAAATACTCCATACACCCCGGTAGTAACAAAATGTACCGTGGTTGAGAGAAAATTTTTGGTGGACTCGAATGAAGCGAGAAGTGGCTCGTTATGTTGCCGAGTGTGACACTTGCCAACGAGTCAAAGCTGATCATCCGAAGAAAGCCGGTCTACTTCATCCATTGAAAATTCCCGCTTGGAAATGGGAAGACATAGCTATAGATTTTGTTGTTGGGTTACCACTCACATCCAAGAAGCATGATTCCATATGGGTAATCGTCGATAGGTCGACGAAATCAGCGCACTTCATTCCGGTACACACCACCTACGAGTGCTAAGAAGTATGTTGAATTGTATATTGCCCGTGTGCTATGTTTGCATGGTGTGCCAAAGACTATTATTTCAGATCGAGGTCCGCAATTTGTTTCTCGATTTTGGGAACAATTGCATACTAGTCTTGGTACTACCTTAATCTGGAGCTCTGCCTATCATCCTCAAACCGATGGACAACCGGAAAGATTGATCCAATATTTGGAGGATATGTTGAGAGCCTGTGCTTTAACACAAAAGGGAAATTGGGATGATCAGCTACCGTTCATTGAATTTTCCTATAATAATAGTTATCAAGAAAGCTCGGAGTCACCCCCTTTGAGGCGCTATACGGACATTCTTGCCGTACGCCGTTAAATTGGTCCGAGTCGGGCGAAAGAACAATATTTCGTCCCGATATTGTTGAGCAGAGCCGAGGAAAAAGTGAGAGAAATACGAGGCTTATATGAAAGCTGCTCAATCCCGCCAAATAAGTTATGCGAATAAAAGGAGACGCTCGCTGGAATTTGAGGTAAACGATCATGTCTACCTTCGTGTCTCTCCCAATAAAGGTGTGTCACGTTTTGGAATAAAAGGGAAACTTGCTCCCCGTTATATTGGGCCATTTCCAATTGTGGAGAAGTTTAGCCCTGGGGCATATCGGTTGCAATTGCCGGAAAATTTGGAACGTGTGCACAACGTATTTCACGTATCTTAACTCAAGAAATGTCTAAAACCACCCATCGATGTCGTCATCTCCGACACCAAGCAATTGCAAGAGGATCTCTCTTATCCGGAAACTCCCGTCCGAATTCTCGATAAAAAGGATCTTGTTACTCGTGACCGCACTACCACCTTCTATAAATTGCAATGGAGTAATCACACCGAGGACGAAGCCACTTGGGAACAAGAGGAATTTCCGGACACTCACTTTCCCGAGTTCCCGGCTTCGCAATCGAGGTAACGCCGCACCCCTCCCCCCTTCAACCCTCCTTTTACCGATTTTAATCTCGGGACGAGATTTCTTTAAGGAGGGAGGGCTGTGACACCACGTGTCACAAATTCATAATCACCTTGTGCTAAATAAGAAATTGCATGTGCCAAATACTAATCATTGGGTCATTTCACAAAAAATGACATGGATAGGGTAATTAGGGTTCTTATTAACCAAAACCCGTGACATCCCCTCCGAGACACCCGGGAATCGGTACGGAGGGACACTCGATGAAGCGAGTTACAACAGAACATCATCTCATACCAGCCGAATATATACATCATAGTATAATACAACCAGGTTTTCGAAATACAAACATTCGTGCAGCGGAAACATAAACATTATTGGAGTTTAACATCCTACGAGTATTGCAGCTGAAACTTGTAGTTTTATACAACAAAAGACTATCAACGATCGACGTGATGTACTCGAGCCCGTCGTACACCACGGTCCTTCCTCTTCACGGCGTGGAAATACGTTCCCATTGGAGGGAATCTCCCTCCGGACACCGCTCTTCTTCCGGGAAGCTACCACATAAGTCGTGATAGTACGACTCATTCCCCGAAAGATAACGAATAAACCCCGAGTCTTCTAATACTCAGCAAGACCGACCCGTCAAAATGACACGCTAAGGCCGACGCCTAGTATGCAAAGGCTTTCCGGCTGTGGGGTTTACTCCTTTGCTAAAACAGCATTTAAGGGTGGATCCTTACTTTCAATATTTTAGCTCAACATTAAGTTCATTAACCTTGGTATTTGCAGCCTATCACTATTGCAATCAAGTTTGCCGATCAAGATCAAAGTAGATCATTATCCCTTTTATCTCTCATCCTCATCTTTCAGTTGATTACTACGATGTGACGAGCTAAACAAGCGGTACTCATTACTGCGAGGGACAACGATTCGAATCGATTTATACCAGCCGGCAAAACCCGACTACACGACGTATACGCACCACACCGGTCGTATACGACAACTTTTCCCGCTAGCACTCGACACAAGACTAGCCATTTCCAACTCCCCGGGAGTATGGCGACTCCACGACTTTCCTCGTGGCCGACCCATCTCCCTCCCGTGAGACTATTCTCTCACTAACGACCGATAAAAGAGAGTTGGCTACGCTACATCTCTAGGGTGGTAGGGTACATCAGCTTGTCTGGGCCCATGATACCAGCATGTAGTACGGTACGTTCAAACTTGTTCAACTAAGCCGACAACGGTACGGTCCTTGACCAGACACGGACGGGGCTACCACCTTGCAAGACCTCATCTCCGTCTTGCCCTTTCTCCTACGGGGCCCGTCCGGTCTCAACTTCATTAACACTCCCTTCACTTCCATTCTCATCTTTTTCTTATCATTCCTCTTAGCAATAATAAACCGAGTCATTACCCTATATCTCGCGAGTAGTGTATGACACCACCCGACTTCTACCGATTCCCTATGACTTAAGCTTAGCAGTTATCGAACTCTATTGAGCTACCTGTACCAGTATAGCATAAACAAATGGAAACCTATCTCATGCATCTAGGGTATCAAGCAACTCCTATAACCTAATGCACAATCACGACTCATTACTGTGATAAAAGAAAAGACTTTAAAAACATAGGTGGGATGCACCGGGGCTTGCCTTGATTCGAGTCGGGGTTAGCTTCCTCGATGTGCTTGGTCGACTTCGAAGTTTCCGTCTCTCGCCTCGACCTCGGACGGAACCTCGATCACGCTAGGACCTAGGTCGACCAACAATGACGTTGCGAATCAACGATCATGCATGCATGAATGGACATGAGATGATGTGCGAGAGATTTTATTAACCATGATCGTTAATTAGCAATTAACAATTAATATTTCCTCAAGTTTATTAATTAGCAATTTATAATTAATCATGTGCATTAATCAATAATTAACAATTGATCATGCTCATTAATTATTGCATAAAATTAATTAACAATTACACATGCGCATTAATTAACAATTAATCATTAATCATTAATCAATGATAGGTACTAACACATAGAGTATTAAACTGGGATCACATGAAATGACGGTGTTTATGTTGAATTTTGGAAAATAGTTTTCACAAACACTTTTGTCTGCAGTATCTCTAATTTTTAAAGAAATTTATTTTTCAAAATTAAATAATAAATAGCATAAAATAATAGCTTATCTCAATTAAAGAAGGGTAATTAATTAAACTATGAAATTATAATTTCTCAAAAATAGGCATTTGAATACATAATTAAATAGAGAATAATTTTATGAATCTACTGCACTTTGTTTGGTATTTTTCTGAATTTGGATGAATATTCTACGAATATTTGAAATTTGAATAAATCTGAAATTAACTAAATTGGCAAACGAGTGCTTATACCGGTGTGGGCCGAATCTGACCGGCCCATGGGCGGGGCGGCCCGGACTCGTGCGCGCGGCCCAATCAAGCTCGAACCGGCCGGACATGGCAGGTGGCGGCCGGAGCACGGCGGCGGGTCGCCGGAGGAGCGCGGAAGGGGGTGGGAAAGTGGGTGGCTTGGCCCGGAAGACTCCACGCGACACGGCCGTTCACGGGGTGGGGTTGCCGGCACCGGAGGGTGGCCGGAGAGGCACCAACGGTGAGGGGCGGAAGACACGCAACTCCGGCGAGGCGTAGAGCTCTCCTCATTTGATGAAATTGCGGCCGGTTTGCTGCGAAGCTTCACAGAGCCATGATGAAGACCGGCGCGAGGGGTTGTGGAGGCCCCGGTTGGCCGGAGGTTGGTCCGCACCGCGAGGTGCAGCGGCGGTGCTCGGAGCTGCAGAAGAACGACGAAATTGCCGCGAGCCCGTGAGGGAAACTCGACGGCGAGTGCACCGGAGAGTAGCGTAGATCGTTGCCCACTCCTGGGAAGAGACGAAGGGCGAGACGGCTCGCCGGAACGGCCAAATTTGGAGGCGCGGCCATGGCGACCCGGTTTGGTGTCCTGGTGAAGATGAGCTTCGCTCTCCGGACGGAAGCGACTTGGTGCGAGTTGTGGCCGGGGGAGGTGCGAAGGTCCCTGCGGAACCATTGGTGGCGGTATCTCGGAGGGGACGGCCGGAGGCGACCGGGCGGCGAAGAGGCGGGAGGGCGGACCAGGCGGCGACGTTTCGTGCGAGTTTTTGAGAGAGAGCGAGAGAAGAGCTCATGGCTTGGGCTTTTATCCTGCTGGGGCCGAGGGTGGAGGTGGCGGGGAGCTCTGCGTGGCAGCCACGGAACGGGGCGCGCGGCCGGGGTCGCGGAGCGGCGGGGTGAGAGGCGGTGCGGGAGTCGGTTCGAGGAGGGAGAGAAGAAAGAAAGAGATTTGGCCACCGGCCTGTTTTGGTAATTTTACAAAAACACCCTCCCGATCTTAATTAATTGAGAAGCATATTTCCAGGGCTCGAAAAATTATGCGAAAAATCAGGGATACATTTGAGAATATTCTTGATCTTTTTCCTTTTAGGACGAAGTTCAAATTCCAAATAAATTTCGAATTAAAAATTCATGTTGAAATTAAAAAGGAAGTTTTCATTATTTCTTGTAGACAATTTTACAAAATAAAAATAATTTCGTATCAACTCCATAAATCTCTTATTTTTATGTTTAATCAATAGAAAATGTTAAACTCCAAAATTTCTTTTATTTAATTTCTTCTTTTAAGAACTTAATTTTAACTTAGGTTAACGTTATTATTTTATGTGCATTTTTAACACCAAATGAATTAGTATTAAAAATGCAACATGATGACATGATCATGAATGACATGAGATGCACTTTTGTTTGTGAGGGTTGTTACAGCCCTCCCCTTATAGGAATCTCGTCCCGAGATTCACGATTGAAGCGACTAGGCGATGGTACTAAAGATCTCCGGTAACTGGATCGGAGAAACTCTTCTTGTTCCTAAGTAACTTTCAGCTTCCGAGGATTGCTCCGCTGAATCTTGTAGAACTTGATGGTTTGACGTCGAGTCACTCGATCCTTGGTGTCGAGAACTTTGACTGGGCGTTCGTCATACGTCAAGTCGGGTTGTAAGCTGTTCCATATCTACGGTCGGTATATCTGCCGGTGTTTTCGGACACTTCTTCGGTTGAGACCTTTGGTTCACATTGTGAATTTTGATATGTGTGCTGGTAGCTCCCAACGATATGAAACCGATCCACCTTTTTCGGAATTAGAAAGGATCCGAGGTAGTGTGGTGCTAACTTGCTTTGATTCTAAACCGTTGAACACCTTTGGCGGGAGACACTTGGTTTCCAGCTTTGAGCACTACTCTCGACGTCTCTTATCCGTAGAACTAATTCGTCGATATTTGGCTCTCTTTAGATTCTGTTGAATGAGGCGTACTTGCTCCGTGGCATCTTTTACTAGATCCGATCCCAATATTATTCTCACTCCAAGTTTTGACCAATTTAACGGTGTACGACGACCACGATCTGTATAGAGCTTGGAATGGTGACATTCCGGCACTTTCTTGATAGCTGCTCGTTGTTTGAAAATTCTGCCAACGGTAGGCATTTTCCAAACTCTTTCTGTCTGTCCATCTGTTTGAGGGTGATACACCGAGCTTCGAATCAACTCTGATTCCCAAGAACTCATGCAACGGCTCTCGGAATCTGGATACAAACCGAGCTCCTTGATCCGAGATGATGGTCCTAAGTACACCATGTAAGCAAGGTACACGAGCAATATATACATCCGTATATTGCTTTGCCGTGTAGGTAGTATGTACGGGGTGCGGTGAGCGGATCTCGTTACCCCGTCGTCATTGACCCAAATGAAGTTATGCTTTTGTGAAGTCATTGATAACCCCACATTGAAATTCATACCGACGTCTTTCGGCTTCCATTCGGGAATACTCAAGGTGGAAATGGACCCGCTTGCTTCGGATGATCTGCCTTTTCTCGTTGGCAAGTGGCCCACTCATTGACATACCGTACTATTTCTCGTTTCATTGTTGTCCGACCGGAATCTTTGCTTTTGATCTTGGGATATCTTGTTGGTTCCAGTAGAAATAGAATATTTGTACGTATGGCCTTCACCCATTATCTTCTCGCGAAGTTCCAAGTTCTTAGGCACTACTAGCCTATTCTTGAGCCGAGATCACATCTTCGCTACATCCTCGAAGACACTTCATTCCACCCTTCTTAATTCGTCTTTTAATGTGACTGTTATCAACATCCTTCCTTTGAGAGGCTACCACTCCTTCGCGAATGGTAGTAATAAGAGCCAATTACCCAATACCGCACATGTAAGAATCGAAGATTAGGCTCACACATTTCTTCTTTAGATGCTTCGATCAATAGCTGAGCGGTGAGATTGTTGCAACTAGCTTTTCGACTCAAGAAGTCAGCTACGACATTAGCTTTCTCGGAAGGGTAGTGAACCTCGATCTCATAATCCTTTATCAGCTCTAGCCATCGTCGCCGGCGCATGTTTAGATCCGCTTGAATGAAGATTTATTTGAGACTCTTGTGGTCCGTACGGATGTACCAAATTTTCCAAGAGATAGTGTCTCCAGCTCTTCAATGCTAGAGTCACAATTGCTACTTCGGCTCTTGTGTTGGTTACTATTCCTCCTATCGCCTAAGCTATCCGGATGCATAGGCAATTACTCGGCCCTCTTGCATTAGAACGCATCCAAGTCCTGTGCATGAGGCATCATAGTACACCTCAAATGGTTTGATTAACTACGACGGAGTTAACACCGATGCTGCTTGTGAGTAACTTCTTCAATGTCCGAAAAGCTTCTTCACCTTCATTACTCCATTCATACTTCTTATCCTTTTTCCAACATTGGAAATGAATCTTCTATAATACCCAGCTAACCCTAAGAACTTCGGATCTGTGTGACCGATTGAGATGGCTTCCAATCCGATACTTCTTTATCCTTACTAGGATCAACGAGTCACTTCTTCTGCTGATATCACATGACCTAGGAATGGTACCTTCTTTAGCCAAAACTCACACTTACTGAATTGGGCATCTAACCGGAGATCCCTTAGACGTTGGAGCATGGTCCTTAAATGTGCTTGCATGTTCTCTTCCGACTTGGAGCAGATCAGAATTTCGTCTATGAATACCACGACAAACTTGTCCAATTCTGGCATAAACACCGAGTTCATGAGATACATGAAATGTGCTTGGTGCATTGGTTAGGCCAAAGGACATCGCCGGTACTCATAAAGTCCCTATCCGATAAAGAAAGTTGTCCTTGGTATATCTTCCGCTCTACTCTTGATCTAATGATATCCGGAGCGAAGATCGATCTTGGAGAAGACTATTGGCTCCCATCAATTGATCAAACAAGATGTCACTTCGAGGTAGTGGAGGTCACCGCATTCAAAGGTCGATAATCCCCTCATAACCTCAATGCCCGATCTTCCTTGACAAAAATTGCTTGGGCATCCCCAGGGTGACGAACTTGGGCGAATATGTGGTACAATAACTCTTTTAGTTCCACCTACAATTGTGTCGGCTCATCGGGTGGCATCCGATACTATCTTCTTGATATCGGTGCAGTCCTTGGTTGAAGTTCTCTCTTGAACTCTACTCGCCCGATCAGGTGGTAAACCTGGTAAGTCTTCCGGAGAACATCAAGGTATTCGCAAACTGCAGGAATGTCTTCCAAACTTTTACCGATAGTGTGACATCCCCTTCGGGACCATCCGGGAATCGGAACGAGAGGAACACTCGACGAAGCGAGTTACAACGAAACATCATCTCATACAAGCCGGAATATACATCATGGTATAATACAACCAAGTTTTCGAAATACAAACATTCGTGCAGCGAAAGGATAACATTATTGAAGTTTCATCGGTCTACGAGTATTTAGCGGAAGCTAGTCTATTATACAACTCTCAAGACTTCAAACTAAACAACGTGATGCACCGAGCCTTCGTACATCACGGTCCTCTCTCTTCAAGGTGTGGGGATTCGTTCCCACCGAAGGGAACCTCCCTCGGGACACTGCTCCTCCTCGGGAAAACTGCCGTACAAGTCATGATACAAGACTCATTCCCCGTAAGGTAACGAACAAACCTTGAGTATTCTAATACTCAGCAAGACTCGACCCGTCAACATGGCACGCTAAGGCCGACGCCTAGTATGCAAAGGCTTTCCGGCTGTGGGGTTTACTCCTTTGCGAAAAACAGACATTAAAGGGTGGGTCCTTACTTTCGGTATTTTAGCTCGGAGTTAGGTTCATTAGCCATGGTGTTTGCAACCTAACTCTATTCAAACAAGTTTCCAAACAAGATATAATAGATCTTTATCCTTCCATCTCTCATCTTCCTCATCATTCATAAAAGTTACTACGATGTGACGAGCTAAACAAGCGGTACTCATTACTCGCGAGGGACAGCGATTCGAATCGATTTTATACCAGCTGGCAAAACCCGACTACACGACGTATACGCATCACCCCGATCATATACGACAACCTTTCCCGCTAGCACTCGACAGCGAGACTAGCAATTTCCAACTCCCCGGAAGTATGGCGACGCCACGACTTCCCTCGTGGTCGACCCATCTCCCTCCCGTGATACTATCCTCTCACTAACAACCGAGTAAAGAGAGTTGGCTACGCTACATCTCTCGGGGCGATAGGGTACATCAGCTTGTCGGGCCCATGATACCAGCATGTAGCACGGTACGTTCAAACTTGTTCAACTAAGCCGACAACGGTACGGTCCTTGACCGACACGGACGGGGCTACCACCTTGCAAGACCTTATCTCCGTCTTGCCCTTTCTCCTACGAGGCCCGTCCGGTCTCAACTTCATTAACACTCTCATCATCTTTAGTGTTAACACAAAACTCTTAAAGCCTCCATGCTTTAAGTGCCCTAAACATCTAACTTTGTCACTTATGAATTAAGCTTAGCCTCTATTGAGCTACCTGTACCAAGTATAGAATAAACAAACGGAAACCTACCATAATGCATCTAGGGTGTCAACCAAACCCTAACACCTAATGCACAAGCATAACTGTACTATGTGATAAAGTAAAATATTTAAAAACATAGGTGGGATGCACCGGGCTTGCCTTGACTTTTTTCGAAGTTAGTTTCCTCGCGACTGGGTCGACTTCGAGATCCCCGCTCCGACTCGCCCTCGGGTGGAACCTCGATTACTTCGAACCTAGTCGACCAGACAATGCATCGCGAATCACAAACATGTATGCATGAATGCCCATGATGAAAGTATGTAAGGGTTCATTAATGAAGTTCCATAGATAATAAGTAATGCTTCATGCTTATTCACTTTAGTTGATTAATAGATTAAAGATAATTATGTTCATTAAGCATTAATTAATATTTAATTATGCTGATTAGCAAATGTTTAATTAAGATCATTATTAATTAATTTTGTTTCCTTAATTACTTAATTAAGGTCACTAATTACTTAAGTTTACTAATTAATTACTCTGATTTATTAGGCAATAAATAAATAATTTCGTTAAGTGATTAAAGACTAATAAGTTGTGATCACATAAAAATAATACAATTTAAGTTTATTGGAAAATAAATTTCATTATTAATTTCGTCTACAAGTATCTCCTTCGATAAATAAAATTATTTTTTTCATAATTAAACATTTTATTTACATAAAATAATAGCTTTTCTTTAATCAAAGAAAGTGATTAAATACAAATTATAAATAAATTTATTCAAAATAATTATTTTATTCCGCAAATGGATAGATCTCATTTTTCCGAGTCTAACAAAGTTGGTTTGGTATTTTTCCGATTTTTGCTGTATTTTCTACAATTTTTTGAAGTTTGAACAACTCCTGAAAAAGACTAAATTCGAAAATAAAGAAAAATAGGAGCTATCGGGCCGAAAGTGACCCGGCCCAACCGGCTGGCAGCCCAAGCAACTATGCCGGCCCACCAGCCCGTGCGCGGCCCAACCCGCGCCGGGCGCCGCGGCCATGGCCACGGTGGTCGGACGCGGTGGCGCCACGCCGGAGCGGTGCGAGAGGTGGTGAGAAGGCCGGAGGGTTGGCTCCGGTTACTCCACGTAACTCGGGCGACTCGGTGGTGAGGTTCAAGGGAGTAGGGACGGCCCGCGAGCCCACCGGCGGCGATATGCGGCTCCGCCGGACGTCCGGCGAGGTCGCACTTAGCCTACGGTGCACAAAACTTCCTCCCGTTTCTTCCTACAAGCATCACGGGAGTGAGAACTTCAACGGCACCAGCATGGTGGACATCCATGATAGCCGGAACCCTAGGTTCACCTGGGAGGCATGTGCAACGGCGCTTGGAGATAAAGAAAATGAGTAAAATTTCACCATGCCGCATAGAAAACTCAAGACAGAGTGCACTCGAAAGGTAGAGGAGGTTGCGGAGCACACATGAGAAGAGAAAGCGGGAAAAAGGACTAACCACGGACGGTGAATTTCGAGTTGTGACGACGGCCGACCGTGGCAACTTCACCGGAGAAACTCGCTTCGTCCTTGAGCTCTAGTGCCGGAGGGTTCGATTGGATTTGATGGTGAGCTTGAGTGGCTCCGTGCGAAGGCGTGGGTGGCGATGGCTTGCCGGAAAGGGGCTGGAGCTGGTCCGGCGGCGGGGAGCGAGAGGGGTGGGTGGCGGGTGTCCCGGTGAGGATGAACCGAGAGGGAAGGGACCGGATGGGCTCGGGTCCGGTTTTATTCCCCGGGAAGGCGGTAGAAGGGAGCAGCTGCATGGCACGGCCCGGGAGGGGCGCGCGGCCCGACGCCGGTGCGTGGCGCCGGCCATCGGCGGTGAGGCGGTTCGTGAGGGAGAGAGGGAGAAGAAAGAGAGTGACGACCGGGCCCGGGGCCATTTTACAAAAAAACCCCGAGCTTTTGTCTAATTAAAAAGCAACCTTCCGAAGCTCCAAAAATTCCGCAAAAATTCAGGGGTGTATTTGAGAAGATTTTAGGCATATTTCCTATTAAGTTCCAGTAGAAAATCCAAACCAATTTCGGATTAAAAATTCATAGCTAAATTAAATAAAGAGACTTTGTTTATTTTCTGCAAATATTTTTACATGACAAAATGCTTCCTACCATAGAAAATGTTAAACTTGAATTCTCTTCTCATTTTATTTCTTTTTAACACCTCATTTATTCTTTAGTTACTTTAATATTTTATGTGCTTATGATTAATACCACATGCTTAATGATCTCACAAATAAAATGTGATGACATGCTCATGAATGCCATGAAATGCATTTTATTGCTGTGGGTTGTTACAGCCCTCCCCCTTACAGGAATCTCGTCCGAGATTCATGATCGAAATGACTAAGCGATAGTGCTAAAGAACTCGGGGTAGTTTGATCGAAGAAACTCTTCCTGTTCCCAAGTAGCTTCAGCTTCCGAGTGATTACTCCATTGAATCTTGTAGAACTTAATGGTCCGATGTCGAGTCACTCGATCCTTGGTGTCAAGAACTTTGACCGGACGTTCGTCATACGTCAAATCTAGTTGTAATCTGTTTCACCTCAGCTGTCGGTACATCCACGGGTGGTTTCAAACATTTCTTCGGTTGAGATATGTGGAATATGTTGTGTATACCCGATAAGTGTGTCGGCAACTCCAAACGATATGCTACAGCTCCACATCTTTCTATGATTGGAAAAGGTCCGATGTATCGTGGTGCTAACTTGCCTTTGATTCCAAACCTTTGAACACCTTTGGTAGGAGATACTCGAAGATAGACTTGATCTCCAACCTGAAATACCAACTCTCAACGCCTCTTGTCGGTATAACCGATCCGGCGAGATTTAGCTCTCTTGAGGTTCTGTTGGATGAGACGTACTTGTTCTTCCGCATCTCTTACCGGATCCGTTCCGAAGATTACTCTTTCTCCGCTCTCGGACCAATTCAAGGGCGTACGACAACTACGTCCATATAGAGCTTGGAACGGCGACATTCCCGCACTCTCTTGATAGCTGTTATTGTAGGAGAACTCTGCCAAAGGTAAGCACTTTTCCCAATCTTTGCCATAAGTTAAGACACATGCTCGAAGCATATCCTCGAGATATTGATTGATCCTTTCTCGTCCGGCCATCCGTTTGAGGATGATATGCCGAGCTTCGTATCAATTTGGTTCCCGAGAGATTCTTGTAGTTGTTCCCAGAATCTGGAGAGAAATTGTGTTCCTCTCGTCCGATATAATGGTCCTCGGCACTCCGTGCAAACGAGAGAATTCGAGAAATGTAGAGTTCTCGCATACTTCTCGGCGATGTACCGTGTATGTACCTGGTATAAAGTGAGCAGACTTTGTCAACCGGTCCACAATGACCCGGATAGAGTCGTGTTTCCGTGGACTTAATGGTAATCCCACGATGAAATCCATGTCGACGTCTTCCCACTTCCATTCGGGAATGCTCGAGAGGTTGTAAGGGTCCTGCTTGCTTCAAGTGCTCGGCTTTGACCCGTCGACGGACATCACACTCGTTGACATACCTTGCTATCTCTCGTTTCATTCTTGTCCACCAAAATCTCTTCTTCAAGTTTTGATACATCTTATTGGTTCCAGGATGAATAGAATACTTGGACGTATGGGCTTCATCCATTATCTTCTTGCAAAGTTCCAAGTTCTTAGGCACTACTAGCCTATTCTTGAACCAGATAACACCTTTGTCATCTTTTCGGAAACACTTGACTTCACCCTTTTGGAGCCGTCTTTCGATGTGTTCCATACCAGCATCCTTCTGCTGAGCTGTTACCACTTCTTCCCGAATGGTAGGAATAAGAGCCAGGTTGGTCAATGCTCCATACGGAATAATCCGAAGGATTGGCTCTTCACTTCCTTGTGGAGATGCTTGAATCATGAGTTGAGCCATGAGATTATTGCAATGAACCTTGCGGCTTAAGGCATCGGCTACCACATTTGCCTTACCGGGGTGATAGTGGATTTCTAGTTCATAATCCTTGATTAGTTCTAACCATCTTCGTTGTCGCATATTCGGATCCGCTTGAGTGAAGATGTACTTGAGGCTCTTGTGGTCCGTGTATAGATGTACCAAATTACCCAAGAGATAGTGTCTCCAACCTTTCAACGCTAATACCACTGCCGCTAGCTCCAGGTCATGGGTAGGATAGTGTTCCTCATGGCGCCTTAGTTGTCGAGACGCATAGGCAATTACTCGACCTTCCTGCATTAGGACACATCCAAGTCCTGTTCTCGATGCATCACAATACACATCAAAAGGCTTCGTCGGATCCGGTCGAGCAAGTATGGGAGCTGTGGTCAACAATTTCTTCAACGTTTGGAAAGCTTCCTCACATTCCTTGCTCCATATGTACTTCTTATCCTTTTCTAATAGCTTAGTCATTGGCTTGGCAATCTTTGAGAAATTTGGGATAAACCTTCTATAATAACCAGCTAATCCCAAGAAACTCCCGATCCGTGAGACAGACTTCGGTGAGTTCCAATCCAACACTTCTTGAACCTTGCCTGGGTCAACGGCCACTCCTTCGGCTGATATTACATGACCTAGGAACGGTACTTCTTTCAGCCAAAATTCACACTTGCTAAACTTAGCATAAAGCTGATGATCCCTTAGTCGTTGTAACACAACTCTTAAGTGATTGGCATGTTCCTCTTCCGACTTAGAGTAGATCAAGATGTCGTCAATGAATACTACAACAAACTTGTCCAACTCCGGCATGAATACCGAATTCATGAGGTACATGAAATGTGCTGGTGCATTGGTCAATCCAAATGACATCACCGAGATACTCATAAAGTCCATACCTTGTGGAAAAGGCGGTCTTCGGTATATCTTCAGCTCTGATCTTAATCTGATGGTATCCCGAGCGAAGATCTATCTTGGAGAAAACTTTAGCTCCCATCGGTTGATCAAACAAGATATCAATCCTCGGAAGAGGGTACTTGTTCTTGATGGTAACCGAATTCGGAGGTCTATAATCCACACATAGCCTCAATGTCTTGTCTTTCTTCTTTACAAACAAGGTCGGGCATCCCCATGGTGATGAACTTGGACGTATGTATCCTTTGTCCAACAATTCCTTTAGTTGTACCTTCAATTCTGCCAGCTCATTTGGCGGCATCCGATACGGCCTTCTTGATATTGGTGCGGTTCCAGTGCTGTAACTCTATCTTAAACTCTATCGCTCGGTCCGGCGGTAGTCCCGGCAAGTCGTCCGGAAAGACATCTGGATACTCACGGACTATGGCTATATCCTCCAAACTCTTACCTACAACCTTATTGACCATTGGCAGCATAGCTTGAGGAAAAGTTAAGAGCAAGCAATCTCGACCATGAACAGGAGAGTTAAGATATACGGCTCGAGATGCTATATCCAATACTGCCTTATGGAAATTCATCCATTGCATGCCAATAATTGCATCTAACCCTTGCCCATCCAGGATGATTAATGAAGTAGGATAAACCTTGCTACCCAATCTTAATGGCATATTGGCAGCTTGCTTCATTAGTAAGGATTTTACCCCCAGGTGTTGAGATAATATGTGTCCATGTCAACTTAGATGGTGTGATGCAATGCTGAGCAATGTAGGACTTGTCGATGAAATTATGCGTAGCTCCCGAATCAAATAAAACCATAGCAGGATGTTCAGCGATAGAAAACATACCCGCTAAGATTTGTCCTCCTTCGGGTAGCTCTTCGGCCGTAGTAAAGTTGGCACGACCAGTCTTCACTTGTGTATTCTTGGTCGGTGCCCTCTCGCTGGTTCTGCAATTGCCCTTGAGGTCGCGGTGCAGATGGTGCCTTCGAGGATATGGACAGCTGCGGTAATAATGTCCCGAACGGCCACAATTGAAACATGGCGGTCCATTCTGCTGTGGTGCTTGACCCACTGGTCGGGGATTCCGGAAGTTCTGTTGCTGATAGGGCGGACGATACCGATTCGGCCGCTGTTGTTGAGGTCGTCTGGGGTGATTGATTCTGCCGGTAGAAATTGGGACGAGAGGGTGTATGCTGATAACGCCGACCTGATGGTGCAGTGTAAACCAGCCTGTACTTTGATGGTCCTCCACTTCCTTGTCCCGTAGTCGGCCTCTTCTTGTTCTTCTCCGTCCGATGCAGACGGATAGAGTCTTCCGAGTGCAATAGCGTCACTCACAAAGTCGGTGAAGCTGTCGGTCTTGTTCAACACCAAGCGAGACCGTAGCTTGGTACTCATTCCCTCCTTGAACAAATTCTTTTTCTTGGCATCCGTGTCCACATGTTCGGGAGCGTATTGAGCAAGGCGGTTGAATACCTTGGAGTAGGTGTGAACATTCATATCCCCTTGCTTCGAGTGAGAGGAACTCCTTTCTCTTCGATTCATTAAGCCTTCCGGAATATGATGCTCTCTCGAAGGCTTTAGTGAATTCTGCCCATGAAATTTGATGTCCTGGAGGAAACATTGCTTTGTAGTTGGCCCACCAGGCTCCAGCAAATCATTGTAACTCGCTGTGAGGCAAAGAGGGTCTTCGATAATCGGTGCACGGGAACAGCTCCAGCTTCGACTCAATGGTACGCAGCCGGTTGTCGGCTTCTAAGGGCTCACCCGCATCCGAGAAGACCGGGGGCGAACCGATAAGACGTCGGAGAAGGTCACCCTTTCCTCCGGTGCATTGCGGCCTTGGTGACGTTCCTGTGGAGCCGTGTTACGAACCAATTGCTCCAATAATTCTCGCTGCTCCGCGCGAGAATCCGATATTGCAGCGATGGCTCGTGCCAAGGTCGGGGGTGGTGGTGGTGTTCCCGCCCCGCGTTGAGAACTCTCGGGCTCATCGCGTCTCCTTGTTCCAACCATTCTGTCCAAGAAAGTTTACGTTAGACATCTTCATTCCAACATAATAATGGAAGAATAGGAATACGTAGATGAGGACTTCCAAGGAATCTTTATGCAACAAGCCATCTTTATTAAAGCAACCACCAAATCCAATAACACATATTTCTACACTCACGTTACAACGGTTCCTAGGATACACTCATGCGTGGTTACATCACGCTCATTATTTAACTAGCGCCTATCTTACATACTAGCTTCTCTCACTTGCTCCTAGCTAGCACCCTACTACTCTTCGCGACGCCTGGATGTCACTTCTCGGCTTATGGAACTGCCTGTCTCGGATTCTCGCATCCTCTAATCGTGGAATCTCCGTGAAGTCTATGACTGAATCCACGTCCATTATCTCTTCAGGATCCTCCTCCTCTTCTTCGATTCAGCCTCCATAGGATGTTCCTGTACTATTGGTTCATCTCCTGAAGGTTGTTATCCTATTGCTTCATTCATTATTACATTGTGTGCTTGCAGCGAGATCTTGTTCTAACCGAGTGATCAGCGCATGCGCGTTTGCTAGTTGTTGATCCTTAAATTGAATCTGCTGCTCCCGGTTTAGCAACTGCGCCTCTCTAATTGCTAGCAACTCCTCCTTTTCCTGCAGCTGTCTCTCCAGCTCGACTATATGAACATCTTCCCTTGATCCTCTTACTTCACTCACACCCGTACGTGTGCTGTCCATCTCCGTGAAGAAGTAAGAGCATCGGATACAAGTAGAAACTAATCCTAATATTTCAGCACATTTGTTTATTCTAGCAACTGCATATATATATATATAGTACTACCACTTCCTTCCCATTGTTATTGTTGGTACAAACTCAAACCCACTCTGCGTACACTCCCAACTGCCCAACCTCCGCTAGTACCCTATATACATCCGACCTATGTCAGCAAAATGTGGCTACCCTCCTACATAAGTGAAAACTCCACACAACTAAGCCGATGGCGCGTGACTCGCCGCCGTCCGACTCGACGTCCCAAGCCGGCGAAGCGGGTGGTGGCTCGTAGTCCATCCCGGAGACCTCCTCGTCTAGGGGACCCTGCTGCTGCTCGCTGCTGCTGCTGCTGCTGCCATCGCTGCTACAACTGCTCGAACTCCTCAAACAGGTCGTCGTGGTCGTGGAGCAGGTGCGTGGTGTGCCTCGGCTAGCCCGTTGTACTGCATCCGCAGCTGACCCAGCTCGACCTCTCTCGTGACCGGTACCTCCACTAAGTGGTCCCGCTGTGCCGTCACCATCTCTCGCCCGTAGCTCGTCCATGTCGCCTGCTGCGCGGCGGCGTCTCGCTCCTCGGTCCTCGTAGTCGGCTGCGCGTCAAAGGCGATGACCGCCTCACGGTACTCGTCACGCGCGCGGGTCACCTCCACTATCTGCTCCTCCAGCTCCGCGATCCCGGCGTGAGACGTCCGGACCTCCCGACAGTCCACTCTACAGCGGTGCTTCCAAGCACCCAACCGTCGGTCCCGACTCTATGTCCTCGGCTCCAAGCTATGAAGCTGCTGCTCCAGCTCGGCGACACGTGCAGCTCGTGCCTCCTCCTCCTCCTGGGCGCGCTTCCTACCACGAGTGACCGGCATCTGCAGGGAACATGTTTAACAAGTTAAACACTTCTTCCCACGGAAGAAAACGAACGGAACAACCTATAAAGTACTGCGAACTAGCTAAGTACATATCCAAATATTTATTTAGTGCAAAATAAAACATGATGCATGCTCATGAACTAACTATACGTACCATAATAAGGAAATCACGACGAATAGTTAGCACTTCCCAAAAACCCAAACGTTGAACGAGTTAGCAAAAATCTAACTATTTTATATCCTTATAGGCTCCGTACTCTCTCGTTCTCTATCGTATAAACGGGTTAAGTTTTGAAAATAGACTTGTAATGATGTGTTGTTGCCTACGAACCGCTCCGATACCAGTCGTGACATCCCCTTCGGGACCACCTAGGAATCGGAACAGAGGAACACTCGACGAAGCGAGTTACAACAGAAACATCATCTCATACAAGCCAGAATATACATCATGGTATAATACAACCAAGTTTTCGAAATACAAACATTCGTGCAGCGAAAGGATAACATTATTGAAGTTTCATCGATCTACGAGTATTCAGCGGAAGCTAGTCTATTATACAACTCTCAAGACTTCAAACTAAACAACGTGATGCACTTAGCCTTCGTACATCACGGTCCTCTCTCTTCAAGGTGTGGGGATTCGTTCCCACCGAAGGGAACCTCCCTCGGGACACTACTCCTCCTTGGGAAAACTGCCGTACAAGTCGTGATAGCAAGACTCATTCCCTGTAAGGTAACGAACAAACCTTGAGTATTCTAATACTCAGCAAGACCGATCCGTCAACATGGCACGCTAAGGCCGACGCCTAGTATGCAAAGGCTTTCGGCTGTGGGGTTTACTCCTTTGCGAAAAACAGCATTAAAGGGTGGGTCCTTACTTTCGGTATTTTAGCTCGAGGTTAGGTTCATTAGCCATGGTGTTTGCAACCTAACTCTATTCAAACAAGTTTCCAAACAAGATATAATAGATCTTTATCCTTCCATCTCTCATCTTCCTCATCATTCATAAAAGTTACCACGATGTGACGAGCAAAACAAGCGGTACTCATTACTGCGAGGGACAGACGATTCGAATCGATTTTATACCAGCTGGCAAAACCCGACTACACGACGTATACGCATCACCCCGATCGTATACGACAACCTTTCCCGCTAGCACCGACAGAAGACTTGCCATTTCCAACTCCCCGGAAGTATGGCGACGCCACGACTTCCCTCGTGGTCGACCCATCTCCCTCTCGTGAGACTATCCTCTCACTAACAGCCGAGTAAAGAGAGTTGGCTACGCTACATCTCCGGGGCGATAGGGTACATCAGCTTGCTGGACCCATGATACCAGCATGTAGCACGGTACGTTCAAACTTGTTCAACTAAGCCGACAACGGTACGGTCCTTGACCAGACACGGACGGGGCTACCACCTTGCAAGACCTTATCTCCGTCTTGACCTTTCTCCTACGAGGCCCGTCCGGTCTCAACTTCATTAACACTCTCATCATCTTTAGTGTTAACACAAAACTCTTAAAGCCTCCATGCTTTAAGTGCCCTAAACATCTAACTTTGTCACTTATGAATTAAGCTTAGCCTCTATTGAGCTACCTGTACCAAGTATAGAATAAACAAACGGAAACCTACCATAATGCATCTAGGGTGTCAACCAAACCCTAACACCTAATGCACAAGCATAACCGTACTATGTGATAAAGTAAAATATTTAAAAACATAGGTGGGATGCACTGGGGCTTGCCTTGAGTTTGTTCGAAGTTAGTTTCCTCGGCGAGTCGGGTCGACTTCGAGATCCCGGCTCCCGACTCGCCCTCGGGTGGAACCTCGATTACTTCGAACCTAGTCGACCGAGCAATGCATCGCGAATCACAAACATGTATGCATGAATGCCCATGATGAAAGTATGCAAGGGTTCATTAATGAAGTTCCATAGATAATAAGTAATGCTTCATGCTTAATCACTTTAGTTGATTAATAGATTAAAGATAATTATGTTCATTAAGCATTAATTAATATTTAATTATGCTTGATTAGCAAATGTTTTATTAAGATCATTATTAATTAATTTTGTTTCCTTAATTACTTAATTAAGGTCACTAATTACTTAAGTTTACTAATTAATTACTCTGATTTATTAGGCAATAAATAAATAATTTCGTTAAGTGATTAAAGACTAATAAGTTGTGATCACATAAAAATAATACAATTTAAGTTTAATTTTGGAAAATAAATTTCATTATTAATTTTGTCTGCAAGTATCTCCTTCATTAAATAAAATTATTTTTTTCATAATTAAACATTTTATTTACATAAAATAATAGCTTTTCTTTAATCAAAGAAAGTGATTAAATACAAATTATAAATAAATTTATTCAAAATAATTATTTTATTCCGCAAATGGATAGATCTCATTTTTCCGAGTCTAACAAAGTTGGTTTGGTATTTTTCCGATTTTTGCTGTATTTTCTACAATTTTTTGAAGTTTGAACAACTCCTGAAAAAGACTAAATTCGAAAATAAAGAAAAACAGGAGCTATCGGGCCGAAAGTGACCCGGCCCAAGCTGGCTAGCAGCCCGAGCAACCGTGCCGGCCCACCAGCGCGTGCGCGGCCCAACCCGCGCCGGGCGCCGCGACCATGGCCACGGTGGTCGGGCGCGGTGGCGCCACGCCGGAGCGGTGCGATAGGTGGTGAGAAGGCCGGAGGGTTGGCTCGGTGACTCCACGTAACTCGGGCGACTCGGTGGTGAGGTTCAAGGGAGTAGGGACGACCCGCGAGCCCACCGGCGGCGATATGCGGCTCCGCCGGACGTCCGGCGAGGTCGCACTTAGCCTACGGTGCACAAAACTTCCTCCCGTTTCTTCCTACGAGCATCACGGGAGTGAGAACTTCAACGGCACCGAGCATGGTGGACATCCATGATAGCCGGAACCCTAGGTTCACCCGGGAGGCATGTGCAACGGCGCATGGAGATAAAGAAAATGAGTAAAATTTCACCATGCCGGCATAGAAAACTCAAGAGAGAGTGCACTGAAAGGTAGAAGAGGTTGCGACGCACACATGAGAAGAGAAAGCGGGAAAAAGGACTAACCACGGACGGCGAATTTCGAGTTGTGACGACGGCCGACCGTGGCGACTTCACCGGAGAAACTCGCTTCGTCCTTGAGCTCTAGTGCCGGAGGGTTCGATTGGATTTGATGGTGACCTTGAGTGGCTCCGTGCGAAGCCGTGGGTGGAGATGGCTTGCGGGAAAGGGGGCCGGAGCTGGTCCGGCGGCAGGGGAGCAGAGGGGCGGGTGGCGGGTGTCCTGGTGAGGATGAACGAGAGGGAAGGGACCGGATGAGCTCGGGTCCGGTTTTATTCCCGGGAAGGCGGTAGAAGGGAGCAGCTGCGTGGCACGGCCCGAGAGGGGCGCGCGGCCTGACGCCGGTGCGTGGCGCCGGCCATCGGCGGTGAGGCGGTTCGTGAGGGAGAGAGGAGAAGAAAGAGAGTGACGATCGGGCCCGGGGCCATTTTACAAAAAAACCCCCGAGCTTTTGTCTAATTAAAAAGCAACCTTCCGAAGCTCCAAAAATTCCGCAAAAATTCACGGGTGTATTTGAGAAGATTTTAGGAATATTTCCTATTAAGTTCCAAGTAGAAAATCCAAACCAATTTCGGTAAAAATTCATAGCTAAATTAAATAAAGAGACTTTGTTTATTTTCCGCAAATATTTTTACATGACAAAATGCTTTCGGTGAATTTTCATAAATTCTTATTTGTGATATTTGAACCATAGAAAATGTTAAACTTGAATTCTCTTCTCATTTTATTTCTTTTTAACACCTCATTTATTCTTTAGTTACTTTAATATTTTATGTGCTTATGATTAATACCACATGCTTAATGATCTCACAAATAAAATGTGATGACATGCTCATGAATGCCGTGAAATGCATTTTATTGCTGTGGGTTGTTACAAGTAGTTTTATAGATCACCGGAAAAATAGCTTGGGAAGAAGTCAATCGAAGACAATCTCGTCCACGCAGAGGGGAGTTCGAACGAACTGCAAAAGCATCTATATCCAATATCGCCTTATAATACTTCATCCATCTTATGCCAAGAATCGCCTCAAATCCTTGTCCGTCTAAGACTATAAAGGAGGTGGAATCATCCTTACGTCTCAACTTCAATGGTATTTCCGTAGTACTTTGATCAGCCATGTCTTGTGACCCTTTCGGAATCTCCTCGGATGTGGTAAAGTTGACACGACCAATCTTCATCATATCATTTGACTTGTATGCTTACGTCGTCAAACTGCTTTCCTGTGAGGACGCTTTGCAAAATTCTACTTTGTTGGTACGACACAATTCTTGAGCCAAGTGTCCAAGACAACCACTTGTTATAGCATAGATGATCAGCAGATTGTGGAGTCCGGTATAAGGGCGTATACTCGATGAGTCCGATTGTCGTACCGCTGAACGGGAGAACATCCGTTGTCGATGCTTGAGGTGGCCGGTAAGAAATGGAATCCGATGGTCGAGGCTCGAACCTCCGATCCGTTGCGGAAATGTAGACTAGATAATAGTTGGAGAGTACCTTACTTCCTTGTTCACCGGCTGCTGTCTTCTTAGTCGTCTCTTCTTGATGAGCACGAAGAGCATCCTCCATGGGTATAGCTTCACTTACAACTCATTGAAACTAACTCCTTGGTCCAAATTTAGAGTGTCAAGGTGTTTGTTGTCAATATCTATCACTTTTACGCCGGGATCGGGAGTCACGAGATTTATAAGGGGTTGGTGAAAGTCAATGATGAAGGAAAAGATTTACTAGAATGGTTGAGATTAAGAACAACATGGATTGCCAAAAGATGCGACAGTGCTTTCGTCTGTTTTGGTGTTGAAGGAAATATAAGCTTAAGATATTTACAAGGATAATTGCACCGATGAGTTTCCAAGATAGTACTCTTCTTTCCGGTTGCGTACCCTAGGTTATATGCCATCCGTTCGGAAGAACATTGTATTTGGATTCTCTTCTAGTTTCAAAATAGAGTATGCATTTCCATACCGCTCATGTTTGACTTTGAGAAGCGCTCAGGCGAACCGGCACAATTCAAAGGCATAATGGCAATTTGAAAGTGCACAACACCCATTTCCAAACTAGCTCTCGGTACAACTTAGTCTAGTCAAAAATGTGATGATTATTTCTTCAATGGAAGTCACTCAAGAATTTCAAGGAAAGATGAGTTCGGGATGTAATTGAATGGAAGAAGGAGAATGACTTTCGGACTAGGAATAGTCATCTCATAATACTTGGTATCTTATCATCCAGAAGGTTCTATCGGGATGAAGAGTCCGAACGAAATCAAAATGGTTATTACTTGGAGGGAGAAAAAGAACTTTTGGTGACTACAAGTGGTAGTTAACCGGTCATCTGCCTAGATGAGGCCCGGAGAGTCGAAGTTTGACTAGCTCCTGGATTCTTCTACCCATACATTTCATCCTTCTGCTCTTCCTTGTGAAGTTATTGACTGGTTCAAGATCCAGTATCTCCTCATGTGGCTATTAAATCTACACCTAGTTGTTTAACTATCTCTTCGGCAGCTGCAAGTTTATTCATCCCAAGATTCACCTATAGCACCCATTCATACTGGTATCTTTGATCCATCCCTTTAAATCCCTAGCTCTCATATGGGCTCCTTGATAACTACACATGATTGTCCCTTTCTCTATTTAACTTTGATCATCCGTAAATGAAGATCTTGAATTCCCCATTCCATTGCCTCCGTGTGAGAGTTCCTCTTGCCTTCTATTTCCCTAGCATAAACTTCTTCTTGTGCCACCCATAGGAAACTAACTCTATACTACGATACTAACTAAGTATACCTCGGCTTTTTATTATAGCACTCAATATGACATGATGCATGCTTGGCGGACTAACTATACGTACTATAGTATATAAAAACTACAACAAATAGTTAGCACTTCTCAAAACCCGAACATCGAACAGTTAGTAAAAATCTAACTATTCTACATCCTAGGGCTCTGTACTCTCTCGTATTCTAAACGTACTAAACGTGTTAAGTTTTGAAAGCAAGCTTGTAATGATGTACTTGTTGCCTCCGAACCGCTCCGATACCAGCTGTGACATCCCCTCCGGGATACCCGGGATCGGGTACGGGGGACACTCGACGCAGCGAGTTACAACGGTTCATCATCTCATACAAGCCGAATATATACATCATGGTATAATACAACCAGGTTTTCGAAATACAAACATTGTACAGCGGAAGCATAATACATTAATGAAGTTTAACAACCTACGAGTCTTGCAGCGGAAACTTATACTTTACAACAAAAGACCACTAGCGTGATGTACTCGAGCCCGTCGTACACCACGATCCTCCTCGCTCGGGACGTCGGGATCTGTTCCCACTTGACGGAACCACCCTCGGGACAACTGCTCCTCCTTTGGGAAACTACCGTCCAAGTCATGGAAGTACGACTCCGGTCCTGAAAACATAACGAGGAAACCCCGAGTATTCTAATACCGAGCAAGACCGACCCGTCAACGAGGCACGCTAAGGCCGACGCCTAGTATGCAAAGGCTTTCCGGCTGTGGAGTTGACTCTCTTGCGAAAACCAGCTCTAATGATTGATCCTTACTTTCAAGTTTTGGCTCAAATTAAGTTCAATAGAGAATAAAGGTTTAGAGTCTACAACTACTGCAATCAAATTTGCACGAAAAGATCATTTGCCACCAACAATTCTTTCATCTCTCATCCTCATCTTTCGGTTGATTACTACGATGTGACGAGCTAAACAAGCGGTACTCATTACTGCGAGGGACGGCGATTCGAATCGATTTATACCAGCTGGCAAAACCCGACTACACGACGTATACGCACCACATCGGTCGTATACGACAACTTTTCCCGCTAGCACTCGACGGAAGACTAGCCATTTCCAACTCCCCGGGAGTATGGCGACTCCACGACTTTCCTCGTGACCGACCCATCTCCGTCCCGTGAGACTATCCTCTCACTAACGGCCGGTAAAAGAGAGTTGGGTACGCTACATCTCTAGGGTGGTAGGGTACATCAGCTTGTCTGGGCCCATGATACCGAGCATGTAGTACGGTACGTTCAAACTTGTTTAACTAAGCCGACAACGGTACGGTCCTTGACCGACATAGACGGGGCTACCACCTTGCAAGACCTCATCTCCGTCTTGCCCTTTCTCCTACGGGGCCCGTCCGGTCTCAACTTCATTAACACTCTCTTCACTTCCATTCTCATATTTTTCTTATCATTCCTCTTAGCAATAATAAACCAGTCATTACCCTATATCTCGCGAGTAGTGCATGACACCACCCGACTTCTACCGATTCCCTATGACTTAAGCTTAGCGAGTTATCGAACTCTATTGAGCTACCTGTACCGAGTATAGCATAAACAAATCGAAACCTATCTCATGCATCTAGGGTATCAAGCAACTCCTATAACCTAATGCATAATCACGACTCATTACCGTGATAAAAGAAAAGACTTTAAAAACATAGGTGGGATGCACCGGGGCTTGCCTTGATTCGAGTCGGGGTTAGCTTCCTCGATGTGCTTGGTCGACTTCGAAGTTTCCGTCTCTCGCCTCGACCTCGGACGGAACCTCGATCACGCCGGGACCTAGGTCGACCAACGAGTACATTGCGAATCAACGATCATGCATGCATGAATGGACATGAGATGATGTGCAGAGATTTTATTAACCATGATCGTTAATTAGCAATTAACAATTAATATTTCCTCAAGTTTATTAATTAGCAATTTATAATTAATCATGTTCATTAATCAATAATTAACAATTGATCATGCTCATTAATTATTGCTTAATCATGGTCATTAATTAATAATTAATCTTGGTTATTAATTAACAATTACTCATGTGCATTAATTAACAATTAATCATTAATCATTAATCAATGATAGGTACTAACACATAGAGTATTAAACTGGGATCACATGAAATGACGGTGTTTATGTTGAATTTTGGAAAATAGTTTTCACAAACACTTTCGTCTACGAGTATCTCTAATTTTTAATGAAATTTATTTTTCAAAATTAAATAATAAATAGCATAAAATAATAGCTTATCTCAATTAAAGAAGGGTAATTAATTAAACTATGAAATTATAATTTGTCAAAAATAGGCATTTGAATACATAATTAAATAGAGAATAATTTTATGAATCTACGCACATTGTTTGGTATTTTTCATAATTTGGATGAATATTCTACGAATATTTGAAATTTGAATAAATCTGGAAATTAACTAAATTGGCAAACAATGCTTATACCGGTGTGGGCCGAATCGGATCAGCCCATGGGCGGGGCGGCCCAGGACTCGTGCGCGCGGCCCAATCAAGCTCGAACCGGCCGGACATGCGGGTGGCGGCCGGAGCACGGCGGCGGGTCGGCGGAGGAGCGCGGAAGGGGGTGGGAAAGTGGGTGGCTTGGCCGGAAGACTCCAAGCGACACGGCCATTCACGGGGTGGGGTTGCCGGCACCGGAGGGTGGCCGGAGAGGCACCAACGGCGAGGGGCGGAAGACACGCAACTCCCGGCGAGGCGTAGAGCTCTCCTCGTTTGACGAAATTGCGTCCGGTTTGCTGCAAAAGCTTCACGAGCCATGATGAAGACCGGCATAGGGGTTGTGGAGGCCCTGGTTGGCCGGAGGTTGGTCCGCACCGCGAGGTGCAGGCGGCGGCGCCCGGAGCTGCGGAAGAACGGTGAAATTGCCGCGAGCCCGTGAGGGAAACTCGACGGCGAGTGCATTGGAGAGTAGCGTAGACCGTTGCCCACTCCTGGGAAGAGAGGAAGGGCGAGACGGCTCGCTGGACCGGCCAAATTTGGAGGCGCGGCCATGGTGATCCGGTTTGGTGTCCTGGTGAAGATGAGCTTCGCTCTCCGGACGGAAGCGACTTAGTGCGAGTTGTGGCCGGGGGGAGGTGCGAGAAGGTCCCCGCGGAACCATTGTTGGCGGTATCTCGAAGGGGACAGCTGTGACACCCCTACCTCGCGAAGCGAGAGGGATTGTCGAACAGGATCGTATCGGGAGACATTCGACGAAGCGAACGTTCATTGCACATACATCGGGAATACATTCATCATTTTATGACATAGAGAACATTACTTAAGTAACAAGTTTCTTACATGATCTCTTAATTATTACAACCATTGTTCAATTTCAGATTTACAATACATAGGTGGAGTGTAATTTTACAATACTTGATATTTTCTTGCGGAAGCGTAACATCTCGACGATACATAATATATAGTTTAACCTAGGAGAACCACACCAGCCCATACGGCATGGTCTCACTCTTGAGCCGGTGAAGCGGGAACCCACTCCAAGGTCCACTCCTGAGGTTCCTCGCCTGGACACACATACTTCCCGCAGCAATCACAATCATCGGGCTGCGGGAATCCTGAAAATGGTTTCAACACAAACCCTGAGTATCTAACATACTCGCAAGGCTTACCCGTCAAGATGGTTCTAAGAACCGACTCTAACATGCAGGGGGCTTGACCTGGCTTGCGGAAACTTGCAAAATCAGCACTTAGAATATTTGTCTAACTCATGTTTTAGCCAAATTAAGAGGGTTGGAACATGAATATAAATTTAGTGAGCATTTCTAACAAATCATGGTTGCAATACATGAAGTAACTCTTCAAAAATCAGCAAGCTTAATTATCGTATTCACTTGTTACTACGATGCGATCTGCTCGAGACAAGTGGTACTCATCACCGCGAGGGACGGCGATATATATCGATTGACACCCTGCAGGGAAAACCCAAATGCACGACATACGCATCATTTAAGAACACGTATGGCCACCTTTCACAAGATTATCATAGCTATGAGCCGGGTCCACCCTCCGAGTGTGCATTCCACATGCAACCACGGTAGCGTCGGGTCCAAGGGTAATAACACACCCTCCAACTACTCACAAACCCGTGCATCCACCGTGACCAACACTTTGCACAAAGGGTGGAGTGGCCGTCCAACACTACGACTCTCAAGTTACATCAGTTTACCAACTCCCATACGAAGGTATGCATTTGGTACACAACTCAATACTTGCTCGCGGAGTCACACGGTCCTCAACCGACACGCACGGGGCTATGGCGAACATAGGCAAACCTTGCCACCGCATCCTATACATGCATTCCCCGTACGGTCTCAATTTCATCAATATCATGTGAGGGGGTAACCAAAATTTACTTCCTAGACCGGGTGATCTCCAAATCACTCGGTGTTGCTACCGATGGCTCCTTACTAAGCATAGCATTTCTAACGAAAAAGGATTTTACCTATCCAATGAGACCATAGGCATAAAGGGATAATAATGCAACTATGGTTACGAACAACTCCTGAACTTAAATGCACAATACATGACCTCATCACATGTGAAGTAAAGCAAAACTTTTAAAAGCGTGGGTTATGCACCGGGGCTTGCCTTGGTTTTGCTCGTAGTTAGCACACTCGAACTCGCTCACTTCAAGCTGGTGCCCTTCTCGATCTTCAGCTCCGGTCGGGGTTCCTATGTGAGTGCACATGAAGTGTATGAGTAATGGATGACTTCGTATTTTTATAGTTCATGGAACTTTCTCAATAAGATAATGTAATGAAACTTTTGCATGAATTAAACACGTTCTTGAGTGGTGATGATATGGCCATGATGATGGTAAGTGTGGTTTGTTTCATGGGGACAACCTTCTAATTAGGTAAACTCTCCATTATTTAGTGTATATGTTCAAATTGGTTCTCGCAGATCAAGAAGATATGGTATAGTTCCTTGTTACTTAGTGTACAAGAAGTTTATGTTTATTCCTTAGGACGAAGTTTTACTATTTTGCTAAACATCGAGCACATAAGTACTCGTCATTTCATGTGGTTTGTTACGATTAATCTACGTCATATATGACCGTTCTTGCCCAAAAAGATAGGTGTGATTATAACCTATTTAATTGAACCATGTAAGTGTGAAAAATTATCTAGTTCAACTCATAAAGTATGAAGGTCAATTGAGCTTAGCCAAATTTTTCAGCTAATGGTTTAGCTAAGTCTGGACTGCCAGACTGGCTGTGAAGCCTTCTTAAGGTATCCAAAACTTATTATTTTCCTATAGAACTTAGGTGATTCATGCTGGTTAATGTAAAGTACACAACTCAAGGTTTCCAACGAGCTTATAGCCGTTTCATTTGGAGCTGTGTTCAAAAAGTTATTGAATTTCCAAAACGGTAAGTTGTCACGCAGGCATAACGGTTTAGCATCTTAGAGTGCTTAAATCTTTACTTTTCTATACATGAGGTACTGAGTTTATGTTACCACGTTAAAGTACAAGTTATCTACTTTCCAAAGCGCCCTTGCTCATGTAATTTGGGTCTGGGGTCCAGAAGTTCTATCATTTTTAAAATGCAATCTTGTTAAGCAGTTTGGTTGCGATAGCATGTTCATCGCGTTCAAAAATTAAATTTTGCTATACAACCATAGGAGTTTATGTTCACCATGTTGTAGTATATGTTACAAACTTTCGACTGTGCTTTGAATCGTTCAAGTCCGTGGCGTAAATCTCGCGTTATGAGTTTTCTCAGATCCTTAAGCGTTACGAAATTTCAGCACGTTCCAAATATTTCTAAGTGTCGGAGCGCGGCCGAGGCGATCGTGGCGTGCACGGCGTGCGCCGGGCGCGGGCGTGCGGCGAGGCCGCCGGCGGTGAGTGAAGGCGAGAAAAAGGGGGCGAGCGGGCCGGTAAGCATCGGTGAGCTCCCGCACATGCGCCGCGAGACCCAAAAGCCGAGGAGGCTCACCGTGGTGGCGGGTCGTCGGGGAGGTGGCGGACGGGCTGCGGGTGACGCGACGGCTCGACGGCGTTCCCGGCGGCGGCTGCGTCAAACACCGAACCAAGCTTACACGAAGTAGATTGGAACCAAAGAATGCTACTAGCGAGAGGAATCGAAGACTAGCTCACCGGAGAAGGAATGCGACCAACAATGGCGGCGGCGGAGTTGAGGGGAAAGCCGGTGATTGCTCACGAACGGGCTGCGGGGTTGAGGGGCTCGTGCTCCGGAGAGCTCGCTAGGGTTAGGGCGAAGGTTCCGACGCGCTCGGAGTGGGTGGAGTTGGTCCGGACGGGTGGGGCGGCGGGCTAGGGTCGGGCACGGCGGCGGCGACGGGCTCTTTTTATGGCGGCCGTGAACGGTGGAGGTTCTGCGTGAGAACAACGCAACTAGGGCGATCGGCGACGCGTGGGGCGGCGCTGTGCAGGCGGGCGGCGCCTCGACCGGCCGGGATGGGCACGAACGCCGGAGCGCTCTCGGCGGTGGCCACGGCTCTTGTGCCGTTCTCTGTTCAATTGATATTCCTTCTATTTACAGTTTTGCCACTGCTGTCCCTCTCTGTAATTTGCTCATAGATTTCGATCCTTTTGACATTTTTGCAAACCAAAATTTCTGCTGGTCCTGTGTATTATATGTAACAACTTTCTTAAAAGGCCAAAGTTCAAATTCGAAATGCAAAAATTTATAAAAATTGTTGAACAAGTGCTGTTTCTGCTTAGAGTTGGATTTTTCTATGGATTTGTGCTGTTCCAAAAATTCAAGAAAAATGTCCTAAATTCATGTCTTGATATGTTCTACCAGATTGTGCAAAAATTTGGGGTTACTACTTTGGAGAAAAATGAGATCTCAAGAGCTAGGGTTTTGGAGTATTAAAAACCCTAATAGGACTTTAGATTATTATTTCATGTGCCTGGGAAATTGATTTTTGCTTTGCACATGCAACTCTCCTGTTAGCACAGTAACATGGTGAAATTGTGACACGGGGTGTCACAGCCCTCCCCCTTAAAGAAATCTCGTCCCGAGATTAGGATTGATAAAAGAGTGGTCGAAGGGAGGTGCGTCGTTACCTCGATTGTGATGCCATGAACTCGGGAAATGATTATTCAGGAATTCCTCCTGCTCCCAAGTAGCTTCATCCTCAGTGTGATTACTCCATTGCACCTTATAGAATGTGATAGTGCGGTTGCGAGTAACACGATCCTTTTTATCGAGGATCCGGACGGGAGTTTACGGATAAGATAGATCATCTTGCAATTGCTCGGTGTCGGAGATGACCACATCGATGGGTGGTTTCAAACACTTCTTGAGTTGTGACACATGGAACACGTTGTGCACACGTTCCAAGTTTGTCGGCAATTGCAACCGGTATGCCACGGGGCTAAACTTCTCCACAATTGGAAATGGTCCAATATAGCGGGGAGCAAGTTTTCCTTTTATACCAAAACGTGACACACCTTTATTTGGAGAGACACGAAGATAAACATGATCGTTTACCTCGAATTCCAGCGGGCGTCTCCTTTTGTTTGCATAACTTATTTGGCGGGATTGAGCAGCCTTCATGTTAGCTTGTATTTCTCTCACTTTTTCCTCGGCCTGCTCAACAATATCCGGACCAAATATTATCCTTTCGCCCGACTCGGACCAGTTTAACGGCGTACGGCAAGAATGTCCGTATAACGCCTCAAAAGGAGTGACTCCAGAGCTTTCTTGATAGCTGTTGTTATAGGAAAATTCAATGAATGGTAACTGATCATCCCAACTTCCCTTTTGCGTCAACGCACACGCTCTCAACATATCCTCCGGATATTGAATTAATCTTTCCGATTGTCCATACTGTTTGAGGATGATATGCAGAGCTCCGGATAAGGGTAGTACCAAGACTAGCATGCAATTGTTCCCAAAATCGAGACACAAATTGCGGACCACGATCTGAAATGATGGTCTTTGGTACACCATGCAAACATAGCACACGGGCAATATACAATTCAGTATACTTCTTAGCACTGTATGTGGTGTGTACCGGAATAAAGTGTGCTGATTTCGTCGATCTGTCGACGATTACCCATATGGAATCATGTTTCTTGGAGGTGGGAGGTAATCCAACAACAAAATCCATGGCTATGTCTTCCCATTTCCAAGCGGGAATTTTTAATGGGTGCAATAGTCCGGCTTTCTTTAGATGATCAGCCTTGACTCGTTGGCAAGTGTCGCACTCGGCAACGTAACGAGCCACTTCTCGCTTCATGCGAGTCCACCAAAATTTCTCTCTCAACCCACGGTACATTTTGTTACTACCGGGGTGTATGGAGTATTTAGAGAGATGGGCTTCATCAAGAATTTTCTTCCGTAGTTCCAGGTTCTTAGGAACAACGAGACGGTTATTGAACCATAGAACTCCCTCCTCATCTTGACGGAAGCACTTAGCTTTTTCGGTACCCAACTTCTGTCGGATGTGTTCCATACCTTCATCCGTTTTCTGGGCAGCAATGATTTCTTCTCGGAGAGTAGGAGCGAGAGCCAAATTATGCAATGCACCATAAGGAATGATATGAAGGCAAGGATTACTCTCATTTTCAGATTTACTGCAGTTTTCCATAGAGCAGATTTCAACTTGGTGGCATTGGTGCTTGCGGCTTAATGCATCGGCAACCACATTAGCCTTTCCGGGGTGGTAATGAATTTCCAATTCATAATCTTTTATCAATTCCAGCCATCTCCGTTGTCTCATATTTAATTCTTGCTGCGTGAAAATATATTTGAGGCTTTTATGATCGGTATAGAGATGCACCAGATTTCCTAAGAGGTAATGTCTCCAAGTTTTGAGAGCAAGAACTACGATGCCAATTCAAGATCATGAGTGGGATAGTGCTTCTCATGTTTGCGGAGTTGACGGGAGGCATAGGCAATGACTCGGCCTTCTTGCATGAGAACACAACCCAATCCAATGCCGGACGCATCACAATACACGTCAAACGGCTTGTCGATGTCGGGTTGAGCTAGAACGGGAGCGGTGGTTAAATGCTTCTTCAAGGTTTGAAAGGCATTTTCGCACTCCGGGCTCCACTTGAAGGTAGAGTCCTTCTCCAACAATTTGGTCATTGGCTTGGAGATGATAGAAAAATTTGGAATGAATTTCCGATAATATCCCGCAAGTCCGAGAAAACTACGGATGTGCTTGACGGTTTTGGGAGTCTTCCATTTTAGCACGTCAACAACTTTACTTGGATCGACGGAAATTCCTTCAGCTGAAATGATATGGCCCAAGAATGGAACTCGATCCAACCAAAATTCACACTTGCTGAATTTGGCATAAAGTTGATGATCTCGTAGTCGTTGAAGTACAATGCGGAGGTGTTCGGCATGTTCTTCCTCCGACTTGGAATAAATGAGGATATCATCAATGAATACCACCACGAACTTGTCCAGCTCCGGCATAAATACCGAGTTCATGAGGTACATGAAATGAGCCGGTGCATTAGTCGATCCAAAAGACATTACGAGATATTCAAAAAGTCCATATCTCGTAGAGAAAGCGGTTTTAGGAATGTCTTACGGCCGAATTTTTATTTGGTGATAGCCGGAGCGAAGATCGACTTTTGAGAATACTTTTGCACCGACTAATTGATCAAATAGCATATCAATGCGTGGGAGGGGGTATTTATTTTTGGTGGTCACCGCATTGAGGGGTCGATAATCAACACACAACCTTAATGATTTATCTTTCTTTTTCACAAAAAGAGCGGGGCAGCCCCAAGGCGAAGCACTTGGGCGTATGTACCCCTTGTCTAGAAGTTCGTTGAGTTGCTCCTTAAGTTCAGCTAATTCATTTGGAGCCATTTTATATGGTCTTCTAGATATCGGTGCGGTTCCGGGTTGAAGTTCAATTTTAAATTCTACATCCCGATCGGGTGGCATTCCTGGCAAATCATCCGGGAACACATCGGGAAACTCGCATACTACCGGTATGTCTTCTAGTTTCTTTCCTTCTAGGTGCTGAATTTGATTTCTTAAAATTTTTGGACACGGCGGTGAGAGCATAGACGGGCCGTATAGAGGCGAATTTAAATGTACTTCCCGGTTATCTATGTGTAAAACAGCTTTATGACGCCTCATCCATTTCATTCCTAATATCACATCTATTCCTTGACCGTTTAAAATGATTAGTCTAGAGGGATATATTTTTCCAGCCAATTCAAGAGAGACATTTCTTGCCTCCCGGTTTGTGTGAATAAGGCCTCCGGGAGACGTGATAGTGTATGGGGTTTGCAAAATGGCGGATGATAGATGCAACCTATCCACACATGCTTGACTGATGAAATCATGTGTGGCGCCGGAATCGAAAAGAATGAGAGCGGAGTGTCCGGATATAGAAAACATACCCGAGAGGACCGGTTCTCCGGCTTGCACATCTTCGACCGTAGTAAAATTCACACGGCCGGTCTTGGTGGGGGTTTTGTTGTGATTGTTGTTGTTGTTGTTGTTGCCGCGGCTATTATTGTTGCCATTATTGCCGCGGTGGTGCTGATGCTGATTATTCCCACCGTTGTTGCCATTGTTGTGGCGAGGATGTGGGCAGTCTCGGATGAAATGACCAATGCCGCCGCGGTTAAAGCATGGCTGCTGCGAGGATGGTCCGGCACCTTGGTTATGCTGCGACGGAGTGTGTTGGTGACCACGGTGCTGATAGGAGTGATGGGGCGCACGATAGGGCTGCTGGAAGGTAGTGCGTTGCCCACCCATTGGAGGCACGGGACACGGAATTTCTGACCGGTGGGGCTAGTCACTGCAAGCTTGAACTTGTGAGGTGGCGCACCGGATGAACTTCCCGCGGTGCGCTTCCTCTTCTTATCATCCTGATTGACGCGGATGGCGTCTTCTTGCACAATGGCGGCACTCACCAATTCATTGAATGTGCCATTCAAGAGAGCAAGGCGGTCTTGTAGTTTCGGATTTAGACCCTTCCGAAAGCACTCACGCTTCTTAGCATCCGTGTCAGCGTGGTAGGAAGCATGCTGAGCAAGATAATTGAATTTCCGAGCGTACTCTTGCACGGTGCTTGGAGCCTTGCTTCAGGTCAACAAATTCCTGAAGCTTCCTTCTCATGACACCGTCGGGAATGTGGTGTGCACGGAAGGCTGCCGAGAATTCCGGCCAGAGCACTTGGTGATCCGCGGGGAGTGCAGCGGTGTAGTTTGCCCACCACGCACTAGCCGACCCACGGAGCTGCTGTGCTGCAAACAGAGTCTTCTGATGCTCGGTGCAATTCAGAAGAGCAAACTTGGACTCCACGATACGCAGAAAATTATCTGCTTCCAGGGGGTCCTTTGCTTCAGAAAAAGATGGCGGCTGAGTCGCCCAGAAATCCCCATAAGAGGTGGGACGGGGCTGCGGTGGAGGAGCTGCTGCCTGGGCATTGTTGTTCTGACTTGCCAGGAACAGCCGAAACATCTCGTTCTGATTATGAACAAGTTGCTCCACAGCAGTCAACGGTGGTGGAGGAGGTGGCTGCGACGAAGCACCCTCCCCTGAAGGATCCACCGTGCGACGAGTGTTCACCATCTGCCACACAATTTAATTACACCATTAGTCTCAGCATTTCCGAGCCACGAGACAATGATAGTAATTAATGGACATGATATGAATATAAATTTCAGCATGCAATCCATAGAAAGAAAATCTCATTAGATGCTGAAATTGATGGAGTAGAAGTGTTCGGTATGAAATTTTCAGATTGCATGACCTGGGGATTTAATTTCCATGATCTGAAATTGATGAACCAGAAAATTTCCCTCACAATTTCAGACCCTTTAACTTAGTGTAATCTTCTTAGGATTCTGAAATTTTTAAAGAACGAGACATATATTTATTAAACACAAGCTTGGTGGTTCATATATGTTTCAAGGTGCAACCCATGTGTACACAAAAGCGCGTGATACCAACACTTCTTAGCGCGAGGTTATACGTCCAGGATTTCTTTCCTAGCTAGTCATCCGTACCTCCTATGCTGTCAGCCTACCCAAAACACAGCAACCACTACGTCCTTACGTACGTACAAGCCACTAGTCCTTGTTCTTTAGTACACTACCATTAATTTTACAAGTTCCTTTCTTAACACTAGCTAGTAGCCTAAGCATCGCTGTCGGTGTCTTCCGGGTTGTTCACATCGGAAGCATCGCTAGCGGCGTCGTCACCATTGTCCTCCGGTGGTGGTGGCTGTAACAGGTTCCAATGAGCTGCCAGCAACACCTGGTGGTGCTGCTGTAACGCGGCCAACTGGGTGCTGGAGATTCCCTATCTCTGTGAACAGCTGGTCCATGTTGGTCTGTGCAGTCTGAAGCTGTCCATGCAGGAACTGCATGGTGGCCTGCTGGGAGTAGATGGTCTCATCCTTCTGAGTGATAGATGTCTTAGCTGCATTCAGCTCATTTAGCGCCTCAATCCGTTCCTCATCACAGAACGTAGCCATCTGCTCATGTTCTGCCCTTTCCTGCTCAGCTCTTTCCTTTGCCCTATCTGCGACGACACGAAGGTTGTCGCTGAAGATCAGATCATCCTGCACTTCCTTGATACGTGCAGTCAGAGCAGCATTTTCCTGCTCTAGCTCGGTGATACGGGCGGTCAGCTGCTTGTTCTCCTCTTTCGCCGAGTAGTAGTCGTCCGTGACGTCGGTGAGGCGATCAGTGAGGTCTTCCACCTCAGATCTCAGCTGATTCCTTTCAGTCAGGAGTTGTCTTGCATCCATCTATAGACCATGGTTAGGAACATATTTTAAGCAGCATTACTATCAATAATTTTAGGAAATAAAAGCTCAGTTGACATGCTGAAAGATAACAGAAAGAAACGGACATTCTTTACACGTAACCGGTTCTGAACCCTCTCTGTTTTTCCCCATTTTTGTCTCTGTTTGTACAGTAAAATTTACCAAAATTTATAACTAGATGCTAGAGTATTTCCTAAGCTTTCCAACGCACCCTAGAACATGGAAAAATCTTAAGCGAATCAAAAGATATGGCGATTTCCGGCTCGACGGATTTTCTGCCAGATTTTCTGGAATACCGGGAACTAAAAATTTGCTCTCTGTTTTTACTTATTTGACCGACTTAACGAATTTTCCTTGCTGACCTGATATTAGATGAAATGTGGGGCATAATACGAGCTTTCCAGATTGGGGTAGATCATTTTATTTGGATAAGCACTCAAAAAGTTATCGCAATTTTCGTGAGACACCCGAATCTGCCAATCCGGCGACTCGGTGAAATCTGGCAACGTTTTGCCAGATTTCAGGTAAGTAATTTTGAGTAGGATTCCACTCCACTTTTACTTGGGTCATCATGCCAGGGTGATGGTACGTGTTATGAGCTTTCCGGATTGTGTTTAATCGTTTCGTTTGGGTGAACGATTTAAAAGTTGTGACCGTTTTCGTGAAAACGATAATCGGTTAGGGTTTAGTTCTCGATCGGGTGGGATTTTCTGCCCGATTTTTGGATATCGTGCACAACTTGTGTTAAAATTTTCGTGAGTTGTTCGAGACCGTGTTTTTGGCATTCTTGATAGATTATCTCATGCAATTTGTGATGCATGACATGAATGATGACATGAAATGCCGTCAACCTACGTCCTTTCCAAATGAAAATACGTGATCGGACTGTATATAGCCGACCACTCGCTTTTGTGGCAACACACACACGATCTCATCACGGAAACTACACGATCTAAGGTCCGTGGTTAGCGTACCTGCAAGAGACCATTTCAGAAACATTACATCAAATTCAAAAGAAACTATGAAAACAAAGGTTCCACAATCTTATCATCTTCCTCATCATCGCCTTTCATAGTAACGGTCCATAGAAAGAACCGCCCCGTGGATTGCCACGAGCCAGCATTGTCCCGTATTATTACTTCCGCGGGCACGGAGCGCTAATTTAAATTGCAAACATACCTGGGCCGGGCCGTAGTTGCAAAATTTTAAACAAGCATAACCCAGGGTTAGTTTGCCACATCTATTTCTACTGTAGACCTTACTTGGGCTTTCTATATCGTTCCTCACCGTATAAATGTGTTGGTGATTTTTAGTATGACCCGTAGTGTACGGCATATCCCGACACGGCTACGATACCAGCTGTGACACCCCTACCTCGCGAAGCGAGAGGGATTGTCGAACAGGATCGTATCGGGAGACATTCGACAAGCGAACGTTCATTGCACATACATCGGGAATACATTCATCATTTTATGACATAGAGAACATTACTTAAGTAACAAGTTTCTTACATGATCTCTTAATTATTACAACCATTGTTCAATTTCAGATTTACAATACATAGGTGGAGTGTAATTTTACAATACTTGATATTTTCTTGCGGAAGCGTAACATCTCGACGATACATAATATATAGTTTAACCTAGGAGAACCACACCAGCCCATACGGCATGGTCTCACTCTTGAGCCGGTGAAGCGGGAACCCACTCCAAGGTCCACTCCTGAGGTTCCTCGCCTGGACACACATACTTCCCGCAGCAATCACAATCATCGGGCTGCGGGAATCCTGAAAATGGTTTCAACACAAACCCTGAGTATCTAACATACTCGCAAGGCTTACCCGTCAAGATGGTTCTAAGAACCGACTCTAACATGCGGGGGCTTGACCTGGCTTGCGGAAACTTGCAAAATCAGCACTTAGAATATTTGTCTAACTCATGTTTTAGCCAAATTAAGAGGGTTGGAACATGAATATAAATTTAGTGAGCATTTCTAACAAATCATGGTTGCAATACATGAAGTAACTCTTCAAAAATCAGCAAGCTTAATTATCGTATTCACTTGTTACTACGATGCGATCTGCTCGAGACAAGTGGTACTCATCACCGCGAGGGACGGCGATATATATCGATTGACACCCTGCAGGGAAAACCCAAATGCACGACATACGCATCATTTAAGAACACGTATGGCCACCTTTCACAAGATTATCATAGATATGAGCCGGGTCCACCCTCCGAGTGTGCATTCCACATGCAACCACGGTAGCGTCGGGTCCAAGGGTAATAACACACCCTCCAACTACTCACAAACCCGTGCATCCACCGTGACCAACACTTTGCACAAAGGGTGGAGTGGCCGTCCAACACTACGACTCTCAAGTTACATCAGTTTACCAACTCCCATACGAAGGTATGCATTTGGTACACAACTCAATACTTGCTCGCGGAGTCACACGGTCCTCAACCGACACGCACGGGGCTATGGCGAACATAGGCAAACCTTGCCACCGCATCCTATACATGCATTCCCCGTACGGTCTCAATTTCATCAATATCATGTGAGGGGGTAACCAAAATTTACTTCCTAGACCGGGTGATCTCCAAATCACTCGGTGTTGCTACCGATGGCTCCTTACTAAGCATAGCATTTCTAACGAAAAAGGATTTTACCTATCCAATGAGACCATAGGCATAAAGGGATAATAATGCAACTATGGTTACGAACAACTCCTGAACTTAAATGCACAATACATGACCTCATCACATGTGAAGTAAAGCAAAACTTTTAAAAGCGTGGGTTATGCACCGGGGCTTGCCTTGGTTTTGCTCGTAGTTAGCACACTCGAACTCGCTCACTTCAAGCTGGTGCCCTTCTCGATCTTCAGCTCCGGTCGGGGTTCCTATGTGAGTGCACATGAAGTGTATGAGTAATGGATGACTTCGTATTTTTATAGTTCATGGAACTTTCTCAATAAGATAATGTAATGAAACTTTTGCATGAATTAAACACGTTCTTGAGTGGTGATGATATGGCCATGATGATGGTAAGTGTGGTTTGTTTCATGGGGACAACCTTCTAATTAGGTAAACTCTCCATTATTTAGTGTATATGTTCAAATTGGTTCTCGCAGATCAAGAAGATATGGTATAGTTCCTTGTTACTTAGTGTACAAGAAGTTTATGTTTATTCCTTAGGACGAAGTTTTACTATTTTGCTAAACATCGAGCACATAAGTACTCGTCATTTCATGTGGTTTGTTACGATTAATCTACGTCATATATGACCGTTCTTGCCCAAAAAGATAGGTGTGATTATAACCTATTTAATTGAACCATGTAAGTGTGAAAAATTATCTAGTTCAACTCATAAAGTATGAAGGTCAATTGAGCTTAGCCAAATTTTTCAGCTAATGGTTTAGCTAAGTCTGGACTGCCAGACTGGCTGTGAAGCCTTCTTAAGGTATCCAAAACTTATTATTTTCCTATAGAACTTAGGTGATTCATGCTGGTTAATGTAAAGTACACAACTCAAGGTTTCCAACGAGCTTATAGCCGTTTCATTTGGAGCTGTGTTCAAAAAGTTATTGAATTTCCAAAACGGTAAGTTGTCACGCAGGCATAACGGTTTAGCATCTTAGAGTGCTTAAATCTTTACTTTTCTATACATGAGGTACTGAGTTTATGTTACCACGTTAAAGTACAAGTTATCTACTTTCCAAAGCGCCCTTGCTCATGTAATTTGGGTCTGGGGTCCAAAAGTTCTATCATTTTTAAAATGCAATCTTGTTAAGCAGTTTGGTTGCGATAGCATGTTCATCGCGTTCAAAAATTAAATTTTGCTATACAACCATAGGAGTTTATGTTCACCATGTTGTAGTATATGTTACAAACTTTCGACTGTGCTTTGAATCGTTCAAGTCCGTGGCGTAAATCTCGCGTTATGAGTTTTCTCAGATCCTTAAGCGTTACGAAATTTCAGCACGTTCCAAATATTTCTAAGTGTCGGAGCGCGGCCAGGGCGATCGTGGCGTGCACGGCGTGCGCCGAGCGCGGGCGTGCGGCGAGGCCGCCGGCGGTGAGTGAAGGCGAGAAAAAGGGGGCGAGCGGGCCGGTAAGCATCGGTGAGCTCCCGCACATGCGCCGCGAGACCCAAAAGCCGAGGAGGCTCACCGTGGTGGCGGGTCGTCGGGGAGGTGGCGGACGGGCTGCGGGTGACGCGACGGCTCGACGGCGTTCCGGCGAGCGGCTGCGTCAAACACCGAACCAAGCTTACACGAAGTAGATTGGAACCAAAGAATGCTACTAGCGAGAGGAATCGAAGACTAGCTCACCGGAGAAGGAATGCGACCAACAATGGCGGCGGCGGAGTTGAGGGGAAACCGGTGATTGCTCACGAACGGGCTGCGGGGTTGAGGGGCTCGTGCTCCGGAGAGCTCGCTAGGGTTAGGGCGAAGGTTCTGACGCGCTCGGAGTGGGTGGAGTTGGTCCGGACGGGTGGGGCGGCGGGCTAGGGTCCGGGCACGGCGGCGGCGACGGGCTCTTTTTATGGCGGCCGTGAACGGTGGAGGTTCCTGCGTGAGAACAACGCAACTAGGGCGATCGGCGACGCGTGGGGCGGCGCTGTGCAGGCGGGCGGCGCCTCGACCGGCCGGGATGGGCACGAACGCCGGAGCGCTCTCCGGCGGTGGCCACGGCTACTTGTGCCGTTCTCTGTTCAATTGATATTCCTTCTATTTACAGTTTTGCCACTGCTGTCCCTCTCTGTAATTTGCTCATAGATTTCGATCCTTTTGACATTTTTGCAAACCAAAATTTCTGCTGGTCCTGTGTATTATATGTAACAACTTTCTTAAAAGGCCAAAGTTCAAATTCGAAATGCAAAAATTTATAAAAATTGTTGAACAAGTGCTGTTTCTGCTTAGAGTTGGATTTTTCTATGGATTTGTGCTGTTCCAAAAATTCAAGAAAAATGTCCTAAATTCATGTCTTGATATGTTCTACCAGATTGTGCAAAAATTTGGGGTTACTACTTTGGAGAAAAATGAGATCTCAAGAGCTAGGGTTTTGGAGTATTAAAAACCCTAATAGGACTTTAGATTATTATTTCATGTGCCTGGGAAATTGATTTTTGCTTTGCACATGCAACTCTCCTGTTAGCACAGTAACATGGTGAAATTGTGACACGGGGTGTCACAACAGCCGGAAGGCGACCGGGCGGCGAAGAGGCAGGAGGGCGGACCACGCGGCGGCGTTTCGTGCGAGTTTTTGAGAGAGGGCGAGAGAAGAGCTCATGGCTTGGGCTTTTATCCTGCTGGGGCCGAGGGTGGAGGTGGCGGGGAGCTCTGCGTGGCAGCCACGTGAACGGGGCGCGCGGCCGGTCGCGAGCGGCGGGGTGAGAGGCGGTGCGGGAGTCGGTTCGAGGAGGGGGAGAAGAAAGAAAGAGATTTGGCCACCGGCCTGTTTTGGTAATTTTACAAAAACACCCTCCGATCTTAATTAATTGAGAAGCATATTTCCGGGGCTCAAAAATTATGCGAAAAATCAGAGATACATTTGGGAATATTCTGGATCTTTTTCCTTTTAGGACGAAGTTCAAATTCCAAATAAATTTCGAATTAAAAATTCAAGTTGAAATTAAAAAGGGAAGTTTTCATTATTTCTTGTAGACAATTTTACAAAATAAAAATAATTTCGTATCAACTCCATAAATTTCTTATTTTTATGTTTAATCAACAGAAAATGTTAAACTCCAAAATTTCTTTTATTTAATTTCTTCTTTTAAGAACTTAATTTTAAGTTAGGTTAACGTTATTATTTTATGTGCATTTTTAACACCAAATGAATTAGTTCTAAAAATGCAACATGATGACATGATCATGAATGACATGAGATGCACTTTTTTTTGTGAGGGTTGTTACGAGCCCTCCCCCTTATAGGAATCTCGTCCGAGATTCACGATTGAAGCGACATTGCAAGTGCTTGAGCCGTGTCATAATTGATGGTGAAACTAGCCGCAACATTGCAAGTGCTCGAGTTGGTCGAGAAGCTTGGCTTGACCACACAACCGCACCCACATCCATACTATATTCGATGGGTAAATTGTTGTGAGAAGATTAAGGTAACAAAAATTGCACGTATCAATTTTTTTATTGGTAATTATATGGATTATGCTGATTTTGATATAGTGCCTATGCAAGCATGTCATTTGTTGCTAGGTAAACTATGGATTGATAGAAACAATGTTCTGCGCAATATTGTTACTAATAGATACTCTTTGAAACATAATGGTACTAAAATAATTCTTAAACCTATGAGTGCTTGCCGAAATTTTAGAAGCTGATCTAGAACGATTTGAGAGGAGAAAGAAAGAGCCTTTTAGAAAAGAATGGGGGGTTTATATGATCCAACACTTTCATCTAAATCTGAATTGATAGAAGAACAAGATATTTCCGTGCCGCTTGTTGGAGCTAATATCTTGCAGGATATACAAAGCGAAGATGAAGTGAAAGACACCGAGGTGCCGATGGCCTCATGTGTTCCTTCAAACCCATTGTTTCTTCATGCATTTACTTTCTCTACTGAAATTGAGAGCAAAGGTAATGAACATCAATCTACATTTAGTAAAGGTGAGAAATTTCTCCATGTGCTGAATGTTTCCACCAATCATGCTAATATAGAGCAACTTCTAGTGGAACCTTCTCTTGATTTAACTTTGTCACAAGTTGATTTTCCTGCTGTTCCTTGTGATAAAGAGACTTGTTCTTTTGATTCGGATGCTTGTGCTGAAATTAAGCATTTGATTCCCATTACTTGTGAGAATGACGAGCAAAGATTGTTGTCTTCTCTAAACACTTTGGGTTATATTGAATTTGACTCTCTTTGTGATTTAAATTCTATGGAGAGGATAATATTTTCCAAATCTGAATTGCCTTTGTGTTGGTATTTCTTACGTCACGAATGAATCCGCAAGCGCACGGAATACCGTTGTAGCACTTCACCCGGGAGTATTCCAAGGTATCGTATTTATATCCGCGAGGAACAGAGTATTTCGCAACAAGGTTAGTTTACCCAAGGACAACCAAGACAACGTAGCAAAACAGGGTCGAGAGGGTGACTCTTATCTATTTATCCTTTAAAGGTAGACGAACGCAAGCTAGACTTGTTTACTTCGGGCACCGTCTTAGGCTTGGTGCGCCAAGCCACTCCGGTCTACGAAAGCTCTACTATGTACCCGAACGTGGAGGGTTCCTTTGGATGACGAGGGCTGTCACTTCCTGCCACCTACCTCTACAAACCGTGGGGCACACGGCAAACAAAGGCGATCTCCGGCCCTAGACACCACGTCTATGCTATTGACCACTACTCTAGCCTCGGCCTAGAGCGAGTTCGAGAAAGCTAGAGTACTTCTTGCTGAACGATGATCCCGTAAACAAGTATAACAAGAATTACGTCTAACACAAAGATATGTCACGATAGATAAGTAGATCACCACGTATAAATCACCAAAAAGAGTGTTTACACGCCAAGGTAAAAGGAAAGGAAATACTACTCCACTTTACAAAAGGGAGGAACACTCCTTCCTCTTCCTTGCCCTCTCTCCTATTCTACTAAAATACAAGAGGCCCTTGGCCTAAGGATGAGAGTTTTGTCTTGTATCTTGATGTTGGTGGTGTGTTGAGAGAGGGGGTGTAGCCCTTTATTTATAGCCTTGGAAGGTCGGCAACTTGGAGGCGGTTCCGGACGTCGGTGGCATTAATTGCAGGTGGAACCGACCTCCGGACGTCGGTGACAAACCGCCGAGAGAAAGATGGGCCGGGGGGCCCACTGTCGATTAGGCCGAACCCACTAGGGTGGTTCGGCCGAGCTGGCTGGATTCCCCTGGGCTTGATTCTTCTACGGTGCCTTCCCTGGGCTGTGTCTTGGCCCAATCCACTTGCTTGGTTTGATGTTGAGGCTCTGTTTTGTGGTTTTGGGCTTTTGGACTATATTCTTTAGTCAGGGAAAATCCGTCGATTGCAAAGTCCATGTTTCGTGCATGTTTTCCCCTGTTTTCATATGAATTGCACTGCATTCATAATTTCACCAAGACTAGTGGAATTTGTTAGAAATAATCCCTATGTCTATTCTTGGTGATGGTGTTTGATTCAAAAAGATGCAACATGTTGACGGTAAAATTGGACCATAAGGACCGTCAACAAGACCCCCACACTTAGCTCTTTGCTCGTCCTCGAGTAAAGGTGGGAGCGTAAGTTGAGAGATCTCTCCCCTTAGAGACCTGCACACATGTTATTACAAGCCACACCTTTTTACTTGTGAACATGACGGTGGCTAACATGCATTCTTGGATGATTGATAAGTGGAACAGCTCATGACTCAAGTCACTATACTTTTGCTCACTAAGCACCTTGGGTTTTTGAAAGTTTTGAAAATAAACAACATGACTCCCGCTCCTCTTCGATTCTCTTGAATCGCTCAAAAAGTGTTTTCCTCACCAAGGCATTGTGTTGCCTCTCTTTTTCCTACTTCTTAGGCTTGTATGTGGAGCTCGGTAGGGAATGAGAGAGGCATACTTGTATCACAAATATTGCTAAGCCAAAAGAAAGGATCCATGGAGAAGCCAAGTCATGTAACCTTGATCAAGAAGTGCGTGTGTGTATGGATATGAAAAAGTGACAACTCCTATTGCAATTGGCCTCTCTTTATTTTGCATTTTCGAGACATGGCTATCTTTTTATTTTCTTTCTTTTCTTTTCTTGCTCTATGCTTGAGCATCTCTTTTCTTCTCTCTTTTTCATTGCTCATCTTTGTGAGCTTTCTTTTCATTGCTCATACGTGTGAGCTTTTCTTCTTTTTTACATAGCCATGTCTCGTTTATGCGTGATTGAGAGAGAGAGAGAGGTAAAAAGAGGTGCAAACGAGGAGTGTCTTTATTTTGGTGGGGTGCTAGCTCCTAGTGTAGGAGTTCAGCCCCTTTTTTTTTTTTTCGGTGGAGTGTACGTGATCTTGATCAAGAGAGCATGACAAGTTTCTCTCTAGGGTCACTCAATTTTGGTAAAGCTCATTGCAATCACAAGCAGCATATGTATGTAAGTTTTGCAAGGTATGATCATCATATGGCATTGGTAGGAATTTTTGTATCAAGAGAGGAGCATGAAGCCATGGTATTTTTGTTTTGTGAAATAAAATTCCCAAGGACTCGGTAAGCTAAGCATAAGATCATTTCGTCGAGCCATATCACACTTGCCAATAATCTAGAAAAACATGGGTCCTATGGATTTGATTATTTGTTCACGAGGCAAGTGGTGATGAAGCGAGTAATAAAAAGTGTGCAAGATCATCATGAGAGCATTAGGGAGAGACTTGGGAAAAGGTATTCAAAAGAAATCTTCCCAAGTTTTAGTTGGTCAAGTTTTGGTAATTGTTTTTCGCGTCTCGGAATGAACTTGACAAATAAAGTAGGCGAAAAGGAAGTGTGGGAAACAAACTCAAGTGCCACGAGGAAGCGAGGGCTGAGTGGGACCCACCGGGGTTCGGCCGAACCACCCTTGTGGGTTCGGCCGAGCCGGCTCAGGCCCCCTGGTGCTCTGTTTCGCGAGGTTGTGTTTGTGTTGTTTTCCTCGTGATGTTTACTGCGCGCTACGCGTGTGTTTGTCTTTGCTTTCCGCGATGTCCCCCCCACACTTGCCTTTTTGCCTGTTTTCTTCAAAATAGACAAAGATATTTCGAAACAAAACTTGCTCTACCGGTAAGGGAAGACCGGGGAGCACTAATATGATTAAAAATTTAAAAGAGCGGGCGCATTACAATCTTGAGGAATTGAAAAAATGATAAAAATGTGCTGCGGGAAATGATGAACGCGGGAAGGTTCATTTTAAACGTCGTATTCGTCCTCCTTCCCCGCGTCCTTGAAGAGACGCTTGATCTTGGAGTTGGTGCTTGCGGCGATGGCTCGCCTGGGCATCCTTCAAGTCTTCAATAGCGTCTTTGATCTCCGCGACATTATCACGTAGGCGTTCATGGGCTTCGCGGAGATCAACGTGTTTAGCGAGGAGGATTTGGTAGGGGCTTTTTTTAGGAGTTTTCTCCTCCTCGCTTTCATACATTCCCCCTGCTCTCTTGATGGGAGAGGGAGAGAGACGCCTCCTTATCCTCTTAGGAGGAGTGTCGCCCACGGATTCGCGGGCGTCTCTCTTTTCCGCCGAGGTGAGCGGCGGGATGAGCTGCTTTCCGCCACCGCGGATTCCCTTGATCTTGAACCTCTCGCCGGGCTTCTTGATGGGGCTAGGCAGGTTGCGCCCCTCATATTGATGGTGCACCACCTGCCCGCTCTTGGTAGCGAGGGTGCCGACGTACTTCTCTCCGGTAAGGAGAGCGTTGTCGGCGGCGTCGGCGCTCTTCTTCTTGGGGGTAGATTTCCCCTTCTTTTGGCGAGGTGCCACGGCAGCGGGAGAGCTCTTGGAGGGTGTTCTTGCTGCTGTGGGTGGAGGTTCAATAGCGAGCGGTAGATCATGGATCATCAAGGCTTGCTCGGCTGGGAATGGAGACATGATCAAGGATGTCTTCGAGGCCGACTTGGCGGCAAAGCTCGCTGGTGGTGACGGAGACGTCGAGGCTTGGGATGCTACTGTCCATGGTGCTTGGGCAAAAGCTTTTTTTTTTTTGTGCGAAATGGACAAGGTGGAAGAAAGGTGCAAGGGAAAAATGAAAGAAAACACCTTCATTTATAGATAAAAGCATGGAAAGAATTAATTTGATTTTTCCCGCAGCATGGAAGGCACTAAGCGGGGAGATTTGATCTTGTGACCGTTGGAGACAAAAGGTGAAAGAAAAAAGTGACCGTTTGGGAGTCTGTCTTGGTTCGGCCGAACCGGCAAGGGGGTTCGGCCGAGCTGTAGTGGGCCCCTCGGGTCCCCTTCTTTTTACGGTTGATTGCTTGCTAAAATTATTTCGGGGAAAGAGCTACTACGGGATATAGATAAGAAAGAGCTATCATGAGAGAAAATTTAAATTAATCAAGTGCATGACATCAAATTCTTTATCTTTATCGGGCTCGAAATAAATTTTAAGGCGCTGACCATTTACCTTAAATATTTTACCTTCGTCGTCTTGAAGTGTGATTGCTCCATGTGACGAGGTGTCAATAACCGTGTATGGTCCGTCCCATTTACTTCTTAATTTTCCATGCCCGAAGAGTTTCACCCGTGAATTGAATAGCAAGACCTTATCTCCAACCTTAAATACCTTTATCTTTATCTTTTTGTCGTGCCACCTTTTTGTCCTTTCTTTGTATATAGCTGAGTTGTGGTAAGCTTTGTCTCTCCATTCTTCTAACTCAGCTATCTCCATTTTTCTTTTGCGTCCGGCACCATTAAAGTCCATGTTCCATTTCCGGATGGCCCAATACGCTCGGTGTTCCATCTCGACGGGTAAATGACATGTTTTCCCGTACACGAGCTGGTATGGGGACATGCCTATGGGTGTCTTGTATGCTGTACGGTATGCCCATAGTGCATCGGGTAGCTTGTCCTTCCATCCCTTCCCCATTTACTGTTACGGTCTTTTGCGGGATCCGCTTGATTTGCTTGTTTGAGGTCTCGGCCTGCCCTTGGTTTGAGGGTGGTATGGAGTAGCGATATTATGCCTTGATCCAAGTTCTCTTAGGAAGCTTCGGAAGGTCTTATCAATGAAGTGAGACCCTCAGTCGCTTATCACTAGCTTCGGTGTTCCAAACCTTGGGAAGATAATTTCGTGGAACATCCGGCGAGCATGCTTGGCATTTGCGGCCCTGCAAGGCATTGCTTCCACCCACTTAGACACGTAGTCTACCGCCACCAAGATGTATTCGCAGTCATGTGACTTGGTGAACGGTCCCATGAAGTCAATGCCCCATACGTCGAAGAGCTCGACTTGTAAATTGTAGTTGAGGGGCATTGCATCTCTTGCCGTGATGCCTCCAACTTTTTGACATTACGGGCATCGCACGACAAATTCCTTTGTGTCTTCGTACATGGCTGGCCAAAAGAAGCCACTTTGCCATATCTTGGCACTGTGTACGAAACACGCCGTAGTGTCCCCGTATGGCGATGCATGGCACTTCTCAATGATTCGTGTGCTCTCGGGTATGGGCACACATCGCCTTAGCAATCCATCGGCGCGAGACACGGTAAAGGAAGGGCTCTTCCCATAAGTGACGGCGACTCTCATAGATGAGTCGTTTCTTGCTCTTTCCGGGTGGTACGTACCCCGTTGCCATGAAGTTCACAATGTCGGCGTACCATGGATGTGAGTCCCTCACTAGGAGCAGCATGTCATCGCGTAGGAAATCATTGATGGGTAATTCCTGCGGGTTAGTGAATTGTATACGCGACAAATGATATGCCACGGAATTTTCTACTCCTTTCTTATCACGGATTTCTACATCAAACTCTTGGAGTAGAAGAACCCATCGTATCAAACGAGGTTTAGCATCCTTCTTATTGAGCAAAAACTTTAAAGCGGCATGATCGGTGTAAACAATGACTTTTGCTCCGAGTCAAGTAGGATCTAAACTTATCAAAAGCAAAAACAACGGCAAGGAGCTCTTTTTCGGTGGTAGTGTAATTTAGCCGAGCTCCGGTCAAGGTTTTGCTTGCATAGGAGATTGCATGATGCTTTTTATCTCTAGTTTGGCCAAGAACAGCCCCCACGACAAAATCACTAGCATCACACATTATCTCAAAAGGCGGCGTCCAATCGGGGGTTGGATAATTGGCGCTGAGATGAGTGCATTCTTAAGGGTAGTGAAAGCGAGTCATGCATTCATCGATAAACTCAAAGGGTGCATCCTTCGCAAGCAGATTTGTAAGGGGTCTAGCAATTTGAGAGAAATCTTTGATAAACCGACGATAGAACCCCGCATGTCCCAGAAAGCTGCGAATGCCCCTAACATTCACGGGAGGTGGAAGCTTTTCTATAACTTCTAATTTAGCTTTGTCCACCTCTATCCCCCTTTCGGAAATCAAATGCCCCAGAACTATGCCTTCTCTAACCACGAAATGGCATTTCTCCCAATTGAGCACTAAATCATTTCCTTGACAACGTTGCAAGACTTTGTCTAAATTTTCTAAACAATGATCGAAGGTTTTTCCATAAACGAGAGAAATCATCCATGAATACTTCCATAATCTCTTCGATCATGTCGGAAAAGATAGACATCATGCAACGTTGAAAAGAAGCAGTGCATTGCAAAGCCCAAAAGACATTCGTCGATAGGCGTAAGTTCCATAGGGGCATGTGAAAGTGGTTTTACTTTGATCGTCGGGATGGATGGGGATTTGATGATATCCTGAATACCCATCAAGGAAACAAAAGAAAGAATTATTTGCCAGCCGTTCCAACATCTCATCGATGAAGGGCGGCGGAAAATGATCCTTCTTTGTAGCCTTGTTAAGTTTTCGGTAATCTATGCACATCCTCCATCCCGTGACGGTGCGTTGAGGGATCAACTCATTTTTGTCATTATGGACGACCGTCATTCCTCCTTTCTTGGGTACGACACTGCCTTGGACTCACCCACTCGTTGTGTGGAACAGGGATAGATAATGCCGGCATGTAAAAGTTTTAAGACCTCCTTTTTAACGACCTCCCGCATCGCATTGTTCAACCTCCTTTGAGGTTCCCTAGATGGTGTACTATCGGGGTCTATGGGAATGCGATGGGTGCAAAGAGCGAGGGCTGATTCCCTTGAGGTCTCCAAGCGAGTACCCAAAAACGGAGTGATGTTTTTCTAGCACGGCTAAGAGTTTTGCGGTTTCCTCCTCCGAAAGCTTGTCACTTATGATGACGGGGGTTTCGGGATTTCCGTGAAGAAAAACGTAGCGCAAGCCTGGTGGAAGAGTTTTGAGCTCTACGGGAGGTGGCGTAGGTGTAAAAGTTTCGGGCAGCTCAAAAGTTTCCGCCGAATCATCCTCTTCTAAAATGAAATCAAGAGCATCTTCATCCAAGGATGATTCGGGGTTTTCATGAGGAAAAATTGCCATAACCTCCTTCATGCATTCTTCTTCCACAAGCGGCTCCTCGGCAAAAGAGTTTTGTGCATGAATGATAGGAAGAGAAAAAGTTTTCTTGCCGAGGGTGAAGTCTAAGGTTCTTGAAGGTGATATCCCTAAGAAAAGCTTTTCTATGGGATGACCAGACCAAAACATCGAAATCCGGGATTCAGAAACGTGAAAGTCCAAGGAAACCTCTGCTTCATTACGCTTAATGCAAACATCTCTAATGATCCCCAAACTCTCAAAAAATTGCCCGGTGGGGCTTTAAGGAGTTTGTCGAGAAGGTGCCCATGTCTCGTTTCCAAATAAAGTTGAAGCAAAAGATTCGGACATGATGTTGGCACCTACTAGAGGATTATAGAGAACATCTACCATTACTCCCCGAATTGAGCCACGAATGGTTGATCTAGGATGATCAAGTCGAAGAACTTCAGAAGAAAGTTCGTTTTCCATCAACCATTCATCGCTCATAATTGCTTTGTCAACTTCCGAACAGTTTTTAAGAGAAGAGATTTTTCAATAGGTTCGGGGTTGGTGCGGGAGTGCTTGGTTTCTTTTGATAGGAGTAGTTCAAGGTGTTTCCAAAATCTTCAAAAATTTCTTCCTTGAACTCAAATGGGAAATCAAGAGGTTCATCTTCCTCTATCATTGTTCTTGTGTTAGATGAGGACTCGAGTGCTAGGTGCTCCATCATGGGCACCAAGTGTTGTGTCTCTTGCACAACGAGTTCCTCATCTTCGACTCCGGCTCTACGAGTAAGTCGGCGGAAAAAGGTGTGTTTTCCACAATTCGATCCAAAAGTTCGTGTGCTTCCGCTATGGTCTTATGAGAAAAAGATCCACCCGCGGCCGTGTCAAGATAAAGTGCGGTATCGTTGCTCAATCCCGAATAAAAGTGTTGTAATAAAACGGGTTCGGGGAGCAATAATTCTGGTCGGAGTACGTTAGAGAACGAGAACCGAATCCATGACGCACTTAAGGTTTCCTTTTCTTCTTGTCGAAAGCCTATTATTTCCGCTCGTAGAGAAGTGATACGAGATACGGGGAAGAATGCTAGACAAAATTTGTCTCGCAATTCTTTCCAATCACCGTTCACTCTCTTAGCGGTGTAAGTGTACCATTGCTTCGCCTTCTCATTGAGAGAGAAGGGAAACAACTTCCACTTCAATGTTTCTTGTGTCATGCCATGGATCAATCGGCATGAACACAAATGTTCAAACTCTCGCAAGTGTTCATAAGGATTTTCATGTTTAAAACCCGAAAAGGATAAACCTCTAATCATCGAAATGTAATCGGGGAGAACTCATAGCCGGGTGAAGAAATAGGTTGTGATGATGATGGTGGCTCTAAGAGTTCACCCCGTGGAGTGGAGAAAGATTGGATGGTTGGGTGTGACTCCATGATATGTTTTTGTGAAATTTTGAATGTAAGGAAAAAAATAAAAACAGAACGGTAAGTAAGATAGATTACGAGGGCAAACCTGATTCGTTACAAAGATAACAACCGTTCCCCGAGCAACGGCGCCAGAAATGCTTGTTGGTATTTCTTACGTCACGAATGAATCCGCAAGCGCACGGAATACCGTTGTAGCACTTCACCGGGAGTATTCCAAGGTATCGTATTTATATCCGCGAGGGAACGAGTATTTACTGCAACAAGGTTAGTTTACCCAAGGACAACCAAGACAACGTAGCAAAATAGGGTCGAGAGGGTGACTCTTATCTATTTATCCTTTAAAGGTAGACGAACGCAAGCTAGACTTGTTTACTTCGGGCACCGTCTTAGGCTTGGTACGCCAAGCCACTCCGATCTCGAAAGCTCTACTATGTACCCGAACGTGGAGGGTTCCTTTGGATGACGGGGCTGTCACTTCCTGCCACCTACCTCTACAAACCGTGGGGCACACGGCAAACAAAGGCGATCTCCGGCCCTAGACACCACGTCTATGCTATTGACCACTACTCTAGCCTCGGCCTAGAGCGAGTTCGAGAAAGCTAGAGTACTTCTTGCTGAGCGATGATCCCGTAAACAAGTATAACAAGAATTACGTCTAACACAAAGATATGTCACGATAGATAAGTAGATCACCACGTATAAATCACCAAAAAGAGTGTTTACACGCCAAGGTAAAAGAAAAGGAAATACTACTCCACTTTACAAAAGGGAGGAACACTCCTTCCTCTTCCTTGCCCTCTCTCCTATTCTACTAAAATACAAGAGGCCCTTGGCCTAAGGATGAGAGTTTTGTCTTGTATCTTGATGTTGGTGGTGTGTTGAGAGAGGGGGTGTAGCCCTTTATTTATAGCCTTGGAAGGTCGGCAACTTGGAGGCGGTTCCAGGACGTCGGTGGCATTAATTGCAGGTGGAGCCGACCTCCGGACGTCGGTGACAAACCGCCGAAGAAAGATGGGCCGGGGGGCCCACTGTCGGTTCGGCCGAACCCACTAGGGTGGTTCGGCCGAAGCTGCCTGGATTCCCCTGGGCTTGATTCTTCTCCGGTGCCTTCCCCAGGCGTATGCTTGGCCCAATCCACTTGCTTGGTTTGATGTTGAGGCTCTGTTTTGTGGTTTTGGGCTTTTGGACTATATTCTTTAGTCAGGGAAAATCCGTCGATTGCAAAGTCCATGTTTCGTGCATGTTTTCCCCTGTTTTCATATGAATTGCACTGCATTCATAATTTCACCAAGACTAGTGGAATTTGTTAGAAATAATCCCTATGTCTATTCTTGGTGATGGTGTTTGATTCAAAAAGATGCAACATGTTGACGGTAAAATTGGACCATAAGGACCGTCAACAAGACCCCCACACTTAGCTCTTTGCTCGTCCTCGAGTAAAGGTGGGAGCGTAAGTTGAGAGATCTCTCCCCTTAGAGACCTGCACACATGTTATTACAAGCCACACCTTTTTACTTGTGAACATGACGGTGGCTAACATGCATTCTTGGATGATTGATAAGTGGAACAGACTCATGACTCAAGTCACTATACTTTTGCTCACTAAGCACCTTGGGTTTTTGAAAGTTTTGAAAATAAACAACATGACTCCCGCTCCTCTTCGATTCTCTTGAATCGCTCAAAAAGTGTTTTCCTCACCAAGGCATTGTGTTGCCTCTCTTTTTCCTACTTCTTAGGCTTGTATGTGGAGCTCGGTAGGGAATGAGAGAGGCATACTTGTATCACAAATATTGCTAAGCCAAAAGAAAGGATCCATGGAGAAGCCAAGTCATGTAACCTTGATCAAGAAGTGCGTGTGTGTATGGATATGAAAAAGTGACAACTCCTATTGCAATTGGCCTCTCTTTATTTTGCATTTTCGAGACATGGCTATCTTTTTATTTTCTTTCTTTTCTTTTCTTGCTCTATGCTTGAGCATCTCTTTTCTTCTCTCTTTTTCATTGCTCATCTTTGTGAGCTTTCTTTTCATTGCTCATACGTGTGAGCTTTTCTCTCTTTTTTTTTTTTTTTTTTTTTTTTTACATAGCCATGTCTCGTTTATGCGTGATTGAGAGAGAGAGAGAGGTAAAAAGAGGTGCAAACGAGGAGTGTCTTTATTTTGGTGGGGTGCTAGCTCCTAGTGTAGGAGTTCAGCCCTTTTTTTTTTTTTTTACGGTGGAGTGTACGTGATCTTGATCAAGAGAGCATGACAAGTTTCTCTCTAGGGTCACTCAATTTTGGTAAAGCTCATTGCAATCACAAGCAGCATATGTATGTAAGTTTTGCAAGGTATGATCATCATATGGCATTGGTAGGAATTTTTGTATCAAGAGAGGAGCATGAAGCCATGGTATTTTTGTTTTGTGAAATAAAATTCCCAAGGACTCGGTAAGCTAAGCATAAGATCATTTCGTCGAGCCATATCACACTTGCCAATAATCTAGAAAAACATGGGTCCTATGGATTTGATTATTTGTTCACGGGCAAGTGGTGATGAAGCGAGTAATAAAAAGTGTGCAAGATCATCATGAGAGCATTAGGGAGAGACTTGGGAAAAGGTATTCAAAAGAAATCTTCCCAAGTTTTAGTTGGTCAAGTTTTGGTAATTGTTTTTCGCGTCTCGGAATGAACTTGACAAATAAAGTAGGCGAAAAGGAAGTGTGGGAAACAAACTCAAGTGCCACGAGGAAGCGGGGGCTGAGTGGGACCCACCGGGGTTCGGCCGAACCACCCTTGTGGGTTCGGCCGAGCCGCTGAGGCCCCACTGGTGCTCTGTTTCGCGAGGTTGTGTTTGTGTTGTTTTCCTCGTGATGTTTACGCGCGCTACGCGTGTGTTTGTCTTTGCTTTCCGCGATGTCCCCCCACACTTGCCTTTTTGCCTGTTTTCTTCAAAATAGACAAAGATATTTCGAAACAAAACTTGCTCTACCGGTAAGGGAAGACAGGGAGCACTAATATGATTAAAAATTTAAAAGAGCGGGCGCATTACAATCTTGAGGAATTGAAAAAATGATAAAAATGTGCACTGCGGGAAATGATGAACGCGGGAAGGTTCATTTTAAACGTCGTATTCGTCCTCCTTCCCCGCGTCCTTGAAGAGACGCTTGATCTTGGAGTTGGTGCTTTGCGGCGATGGCTCGCCTGGGCATCCTTCAAGTCTTCAATAGCGTCTTTGATCTCCGCGACATTATCACGTAGGCGTTCATGGGCTTCGCGGAGATCAACGTGTTTAGCGAGGAGGATTTGGTAGGGGCTTTTTTTAGGAGTTTTCTCCTCCTCGCTTTCATACATTCCCCCTGCTCTCTTGATGGGAGAGGGAGAGAGACGCCTCCTTATCCTCTTAGGAGGAGTGTCGCCCACGGATTCGCGGGCGTCTCTCTTTTCCGCCGAGGTAAGCGGCGGGATGAGCTGCTTTCCGCCACCGCGGATTCCCTTGATCTTGAACCTCTCGCCGGGCTTCTTGATGGGGCTAGGCAGGTTGCGCCCCTCATATTGATGGTGCACCACCTGCCCGCTCTTGGTAGCGAGGGTGCCGACGTACTTCTCTCCGGTAAGGAGAGCGTTGTCGGCGGCGTCGGCGCTCTTCTTCTTGGGGGTAGATTTCCCCTTCTTTTGGCGAGGTGCCACGGCAGCGGGAGAGCTCTTGGAGGGTGTTCTTGCTGCTGTGGGTGGAGGTTCAATAGCGAGCGGTAGATCATGGATCATCAAGGCTTGCTCGGCTGGGAATGGAGACATGATCAAGGATGTCTTCGAGGCCGACTTGGCGGCAAAGCTCGCTGGTGGTGACGGAGACGTCGAGGCTTGGGATGCTACTGTCCATGGTGCTTGGGCAAAAGCTTTTTTTTTTTGTGCGAAATGGACAAGGTGGAAGAAAGGTGCAAGGGAAAAATGAAAGAAAACACCTTCATTTATAGATAAAAGCATGGAAAGAATTAATTTGATTTTTCCCGCAGCATGGAAGGCACTAAGCGAGGGAGATTTGATCTTGTGACCGTTGGAGACAAAAGGTGAAAGAAAAAAGTGACCGTTTGGGAGTCATATCTTGGTTCGGCCGAACCAGCAAGGGGAGTTCGGCCGAGCCGTAGTGGGCCCCTCGGGTCCCCTTCTTTTTACGGTTGATTGCTTGCTAAAATTATTTCGGGGAAAGAGCTACTACGGGATATAGATAAGAAAGAGCTATCATGAGAGAAAATTTAAATTAATCAAGTGCATGACATCAAATTCTTTATCTTTATCGGGCTCGAAATAAATTTTAAGGCGCTGACCATTTACCTTAAATATTTTACCTTCGTCGTCTTGAAGTGTGATTGCTCCATGTGACGAGGTGTCAATAACCGTGTATGGTCCGTCCCATTTACTTCTTAATTTTCCATGCCCGAAGAGTTTCACCCGTGAATTGAATAGCAAGACCTTATCTCCAACCTTAAATACCTTTATCTTTATCTTTTTGTCGTGCCACCTTTTTGTCCTTTCTTTGTATATAGGCTGAGTTGTGGTAAGCTTTGTCTCTCCATTCTTCTAACTCAGCTATCTCCATTTTCTTTTGCGTCCGGCACCATTAAAGTCCATGTTCCATTTCCGGATGGCCCAATACGCTCGGTGTTCCATCTCGACGGGTAAATGACATGTTTTCCCGTACACGAGCTGGTATGGGGACATGCCTATGGGTGTCTTGTATGCTTGTACGGTATGCCCATAGTGCATCGGGTAGCTTGTCCTTCCATCCCTTCCCCATTTCTGTTACGGTCTTTTGCGGGATCCGCTTGATTTGCTTGTTTGAGGTCTCGGCCTGCCTTTGGTTTGAGGGTGGTATGGAGTAGCGATATTATGCCTTGATCCAAGTTCTCTTAGGAAGCTTCGGAAGGTCTTATCAATGAAGTGAGACCCTCAGTCGCTTATCACTAGCTTCGGTGTTCCAAACCTTGGGAAGATAATTTCGTGGAACATCCGGCGAGCATGCTTGGCATTTGCGGCCACTGCAAGGCATTGCTTCCACCCACTTAGACACGTAGTCTACCGCCACCAAGATGTATTCGCGAGTCATGTGACTTGGTGAACGGTCCCATGAAGTCAATGCCCCATACGTCGAAGAGCTCGACTTGTAAATTGTAGTTGAGGGGCATTGCATCTCTTGCCGTGATGCCTCCAACTTTTTGACATTACGGGCATCGCACGACAAATTCCTTTGTGTCTTCGTACATGGCTGGCCAAAAGAAGCCACTTTGCCATATCTTGGCACATGTGTACGAAACACGCCGTAGTGTCCCACGTATGGCGATGCATGGCACTTCTCAATGATTCGTGTGCTCTCGGGTATGGGCACACATCGCCTTAGCAATCCATCGGCGCGAGACACGGTAAAGGAAGGGCTCTTCCCATAAGTGACGGCGACTCTCATAGATGAGTCGTTTCTTGCTCTTTCCGGGTGGTACGTACCCCGTTGCCATGAAGTTCACAATGTCGGCGTACCATGGATGTGAGTCCCTCACTAGGAGCAGCATGTCATCGCGTAGGAAATCATTGATGGGTAATTCCTGCAGGTTAGTGAATTGTATACGCGACAAATGATCCGCCACGGAATTTTCTACTCCTTTCTTATCACGGATTTCTACATCAAACTCTTGGAGTAGAAGAACCCATCGTATCAAACGAGGTTTAGCATCCTTCTTATTGAGCAAAAACTTTAAAGCAGCATGATCGGTGTAAACAATGACTTTTGCTCCGAGTCAAGTAGGATCTAAACTTATCTAAAGCAAAAACAACAGCAAGGAGCTCTTTTTCGGTGGTAGTGTAATTTAAGCGAGCTCCGGTCAAGGTTTTGCTTGCATAGGAGATTGCATGATGCTTTTTATCTCTAGTTTGGCCAAGAACAGCCCCCACAGACAAAATCACTAGCATCACACATTATCTCAAAAGGTAGCGTCCAATCGGGGGTTGGATAATTGGCGGCGAGATGAGTGCATTCTTAAGGGTAGTGAAAGCGAGTCATGCATTCATCGGTAAACTCAAAGGGTGCATCCTTCGCAAGCAGATTTGTAAGGGGTCTAGCAATTTGAGAGAAATCTTTGATAAACCGACGATAGAACCCCGCATGTCCCAGAAAGCTGCGAATGCCCCTAACATTCACGGGAGGTGGAAGCTTTTCTATAACTTCTAATTTAGCTTTGTCCACCTCTATCCCCCTTTCAGAAATCAAATGCCCCGAACTATGCCTTCTCTAACCACGAAATGGCATTTCTCCCAATTGAGCACTAAATCATTTCCTTGACAACGTTGCAAGACTTTGTCTAAATTTTCTAAACAATGATCGAAGGTTTTTCCATAAACGAGAGAAATCATCCATGAATACTTCCATAATCTCTTCGATCATGTCGGAAAAGATAGACATCATGCAACGTTGAAAAGAAGCGAGTGCATTGCAAAGCCCAAAAGACATTCGTCGATAGGCGTAAGTTCCATAGGGGCATGTGAAAGTGGTTTTACTTTGATCGTCGGGATGGATGGGGATTTGATGATATCCTGAATACCCATCAAGGAAACAAAAGAAAGAATTATTTGCCGGCCGTTCCAACATCTCATCGATGAAGGGCAGCGGAAAATGATCCTTCTTTGTAGCCTTGTTAAGTTTTCGGTAATCTATGCACATCCTCCATCCCGTGACGGTGCGTTGAGGGATCAACTCATTTTTGTCATTATGGACGACCGTCATTCCTCCTTTCTTGGGTACGACCTGCCTTGGACTCACCCACTCGTTGTGTGGAACAGGGATAGATAATGCCGGCATGTAAAAGTTTTAAGACCTCCTTTTTAACGACCTCCCGCATCGCATTGTTCAACCTCCTTTGAGGTTCCCTAGATGGTGTACTATCGGGGTCTATGGGAATGCGATGGGTGCAAAGAGCGGGGCTGATTCCCTTGAGGTCTCCAAGCGAGTACCCAAAAACGGAGTGATGTTTTTCTAGCACGGCTAAGAGTTTTGCAGTTTCCTCCTCCGAAAGCTTGTCACTTATGATGACGGGGGTTTCGGGATTTCCGTGAAGAAAAACGTAGCGCAAGCCTGGTGGAAGAGTTTTGAGCTCTACGGGAGGTGGCGTAGGTGTAAAAGATTCGGGCAGCTCAAAAGTTTCCGCCGAATTATCCTCTTCTAAAATGAAATCAAGAGCATCTTCATCCAAGGATGATTCGGGGTTTTCATGAGGAAAAATTGCCATAACCTCCTTCATGCATTCTTCTTCCACAAGCGGCTCCTCGGCAAAAGAGTTTTGTGCATGAATGATAGGAAGAGAAAAAGTTTTCTTGCCGAGGGTGAAGTCTAAGGTTCCTGAAGGTGATATCCCTAAGAAAAGCTTTTCTATGGGATGACCAGACCAAAACATCGAAATCCGGGATTCGAAACGTGAAAGTCCAAGGAAACCTGCTGCTTCATTACGCTTAATGCAAACATCTCTAATGATCCCCAAACTCTCAAAAAATTGCCCCGGTGGGGCTTTAAGGAGTTTGTCGGAAGGTGCCCATGTCTCGTTTCCAAATAAAGTTGAAGCAAAAGATTCGGACATGATGTTGGCACCTACTAGAGGATTATAGGGAACATCTACCATTACTCCCCGAATTGAGCCACGAATGGTTGATCTAGGATGATCAAGTCGAAGAACTTCCAAAGAAAGTTCGTTTTCCATCAACCATTCATCGCTCATAATTGCTTGTCAACTTCCGAACAGTTTTTAAGAGAAGAGATTTTTCAATAGGTTCGGGGGTTGGTGCGAGGAGTCTTGGTTTCTTTTGATAGGAGTAGTTCAAGGTGTTTCCAAAATCTTCAAAAATTTCTTCCTTGAACTCAAATGGGAAATCAAGAGGTTCATCTTCCTCTATCATTGTTCTTGTGTTAGATGAGGACTCGAGTGCTAGGTGCTCCATCATGGGCACCAAGTGTTGTGTCTCTTGCACAACGAGTTCCTCATCTTCGACTCCGGCTCTACGAGTAAGTCGGCGGAAAAAGGTGTGTTTTCCACAATTCGATCCAAAAGTTCGTGTGCTTCCGCTATGGTCTTATGAGAAAAAGATCCACCCGCGGCCGTGTCAAGATAAAGTGCGGTATCGTTGCTCAATCCCGAATAAAAGTGTTGTAATAAAACGGGTTCGGGGAGCAATAATTCTGGTCGGAGTCCGTTAGAGAACAGAACCGAATCCATGACGCACTTAAGGTTTCCTTTTCTTCTTGTCGAAAGCCTATTATTTCCGCTCGTAGAGAAGTGATACGAGATACGGGGAAGAATGCTAGACAAAATTTGTCTCGCAATTCTTTCCAATCACCGTTCACTCTCTTAGCGGTGTAAGTGTACCATTGCTTCGCCTTCTCATTGAGAGAGAAGGGAAACAACTTCCACTTCAATGTTTCTTGTGTCATGCCATGGATCAATCGGCATGAACACAAATGTTCAAACTCTCGCAAGTGTTCATAAGGATTTTCATGTTTAAAACCCGAAAAGGATAAACCTCTAATCATCGAAATGTAATCGGGGAGAACTCATAGCCGGGTGAAGAAATAGGTTGTGATGATGATGGTGGCTCTAAGAGTTCACCCCGTGGAGTGGAGAAAGATTGGATGGTTGGGTGTGACTCCATGATATGTTTTTGTGAAATTTTGAATGTAAGGAAAAAAATAAAAACAGAACGGTAAGTAAGATAGATTACGAGGGCAAACCTGATTCGTTACAAAGATAACAACCGTTCCCCGAGCAACGGCGCCGAGAAATGCTTGTTGGTATTTCTTACGTCACGAATGAATCCGCAAGCGCACGGAATACCGTTGTAGCACTTCACCCGGGAGTATTCCAAGGTATCGTATTTATATCCGCGAGGGAACGAGTATTTACTGCAACAAGGTTAGTTTACCCAAGGACAACCAAGACAACGTAGCAAAACAGGGTCGAGAGGGTGACTCTTATCTATTTATCCTTTAAAGGTAGACGAACGCAAGCTAGACTTGTTTACTTCGGACACCGTCTTAGGCTTGGTACTGCCAAGCCACTCCGGTCTCGAAAGCTCTACTATGTACCCGAACGTGGAGGGTTCCTTTGGATGACGGGGCTGTCACTTCCTGCCACCTACCTCTACAAACCGTGGGGCACACGGCAAACAAAGGCGATCTCCGGCCCTAGACACCACGTCTATGCTATTGACCACTACTCTAGCCTCGGCCTAGAGCCGAGTTCGAAAGCTAGAGTACTTCTTGCGAAGCGATGATCCCGTAAACAAGTATAACAAGAATTACGTCTAACACAAAGATATGTCACGATAGATAAGTAGATCACCACGTATAAATCACCAAAAAGAGTGTTTACACGCCAAGGTAAAAGGAAAGGAAATACTACTCCACTTTACAAAAGGGAGGAACACTCCTTCCTCTTCCTTGCCCTCTCTCCTATTCTACTAAAATACAAGAGGCCCTTGGCCTAAGGATGAGAGTTTTGTCTTGTATCTTGATGTTGGTGGTGTGTTGAGAGAGGGGGTGTAGCCCTTTATTTATAGCCTTGGAAGGTCGGCAACTTGGAGGCGGTTCCGGACGTCGGTGGCATTAATTGCAGGTGGAACCGACCTCCGGACGTCGATGACAAACCGCCGAGAGAAAGATGGGCCGGGGGGCCCACTGTCGGTTCGGCCGAACCCACTAGGGTGGTTCGGCCGAGCCGGCTCGGATTCCCCTGGGCTTGATTCTTCTCTGGTGCCTTCCCTGGCTGTGTACTTGGCCCAATCCACTTGCTTGGTTTGATGTTGAGGCTCTGTTTTGTGGTTTTGGGCTTTTGGACTATATTCTTTAGTCCGGGAAAATCCGTCGATTGCAAAGTCCATGTTTCGTGCATGTTTTCCCCTGTTTTCATATGAATTGCACCTGCATTCATAATTTCACCAAGACTAGTGGAATTTGTTAGAAATAATCCCTATGTCTATTCTTGGTGATGGTGTTTGATTCAAAAAGATGCAACATGTTGACGGTAAAATTGGACCATAAGGACCGTCAACACTTTGTTGACAAGAAACAGTTTTCATGCTATAGGCAAATATGATCATAATGGTTTGTATATGGTACATAGAGTTTATATTACCTCACATCCTAAGCTACCTTGTGTTGTGCAAGAAAGTAATCAATTAACAGTCTCCACTATCATTGAACATGTCATGTCAACTGCACCTAGTTTTATTTTTAAGAAACAGGGTCAATCACAAGAAGAGAAGCATTGGTGGTTTCAACGTACGATATCTTCTACAACTTTGGTCAAACCGAGAACAGATTCTTTTCAAGGAGAGGAGAACAATAAGGAAATGATATCCTTCAAAATAATCATTCAAGCACCAACGACACCGAGGATGGCTTTTCATCAAGAAGGGGAGGATGATGAGGACATCACACCCTCGGATATAACCAACACTCCTCCAATACACATACATAATTCAAGGACAAAAACTAGAGCACGACAATTGAATTTACGGGTGAGCATGTTCCTAATGATCTCTTTATTTATATTTGAGAATATATTACTACCTAACGAGTTAATTATTGTTAGGAACCATGGAGATGATGATAATATGGTTAAGGAGGAGGTTAGAGGCGTGGAGGGCCAGCAAAGACGTCCATGTCAAGTTGGAGGCCCAAACAAAGTCGACTTCGATTCTGTTTCGGAGTCCAGAAACAGCCTGCACCAAAACGGACGTCCTGGTCGCATATGAAGTCCGTTTGGGATGTTCTTTATATGGATGGAAAGATAATTTGATAACCTTTCCATTGGAGCTAGTCTCATATCCAAATTCTTCTCGAGCCGTCAGGAATCGCCGAAATACTAAGACGTCCAGAAACTGTCCCGGTGTTGCACCACCGTCTTTTGGCCTTTGGGCCGTGTATTTTGTTGAGCCCACTTAGGGTTGCGTCCAGGGGAGATGCACGATCCTAGGGACCTCATAAGCAGCCGCCGCCCCTTCCTTAGGGTTTGGGTTTTGCTTAGATTATTCTGCTTAGACAGTTTCGCCGTTCATCGGTTTGTGAGACCCTAACTTGTGAGATTAATCATACATCTGCAAATTTGGTTGCGTTCTTTCTTGTTCTTGCTTGTGTTCTTGATTCGCAGGCAGGGATTAGCCTTCGGGTGAGGTCAACCGTGCAACGCCGGTTGATAACCATAGAGGACGTGGTGCTGCGATTGCGGGGTTCGAACGTGTTGTTCAGGAGCCGGATCGACGTGTGTCACATCTTCGCCAAATCAAGAGTTATCTGATCCTTTTGGAAGATCGGGACCCTAGTCCACATCAATTTCATGTATATACTTTCGGCATTTTAGGTTATCATTTTATGTGGTCATTTCATATCGTTATTTCATGTTATTCATAGGATAGACTTTAGCTATTAATCGTCGATCGTTGATAGCGTCATCCGAAGTCATATCTTGCATGATCATGCATGCATGTTAGTAACTTGAGATGTATCGTTAATTGTCGTAGCGCGTGAGGTCGTCCGACCAGAAGGAAAAGGTCCCGAAGAGGTGATCGTGGAAGTCAACTACATCGAAGACCACGGATCGTGAAGTCGTTCGACAAGCAATCGAGGTGAATCAAGAAGAGATCGTCAACGCTAACGCCACATCGAGCGAACCTAACTATGCTCCGGATAAAGGCAAGCCCGGCGCATCCTACCTATGTTTTAAAGTCTTTTACTTTTATCACGGTAGTTAAGTATGGTTGTGCACTAGGTGATAAGGATTGATTGACACCCTAGATGCATGAGTTAAGATTCCTTTATTCGTGATATACTAGTACGGGTAGTTCGATAAGATGCTATGCTTAATTCATAGTCGCAACGGTAGTTCTCGGGGATCTTAAAGCATGGAGGCTTTAAGTGTTTGTTGTGGTTGTTGTTAAGCTAAAGAGGATGTTGATGAAATTGAGACCGGATAGGCCTCGTAGGGGAAAGGGAAAAGACGAGGTCTTGCAAGGTGGTAGCCCCGTCCGTGTCGATCAAGGACCGTACTCGTTGTTGGCTGTGCTTGAGCAAGTATTGAGCGTACCGATCTACATGCTGGTGATTATGGGGCCAATAAGCCGATGTACCCTAACTCCCCGGTGGTTCGACGTAGCCAACTTTCTTTGCTTGGTGGTGTTTGTTTATTTTGAGATGAGGTCTCCCTGGGAGGGGATTGGTGGTCGCTCACGGATAACGTCAAGGACGGGTATCACGTGGTGTCTCCATATTCCCGGGGGAGTTGGAAACGGACCGGCCTCCGTCGGGAGTTAGCGGGAAAGGTTGTCGTATACGACCAATGCGGTGCGTATATGTCGTGTAGTCGGCTTTTCCCAGCTGGTGAAATCGATTCGAATCGTTGTCCCTCGCAAGTAATGAGTACCACTTGTTCTCTTAGTCACATCGTAGTTAATCAAGAGGAATGAAATGAGAAAGGAAGGGACGTTGGATGGTCAAAGAAAATCTTTTGCTTGCAAACTTATTTGCAGTAGATGTAGGCTGCAAACATTGGTTCCTAATAAACTTAATTTTGAGCTAAAACTTGAAAGTAAGGATCCACTTTTAGTGTTGTTTTTGCAAGCTGAGTTAATCCACAACTAGAAAGTCCGAGCATATTAGGCGTCGGCCTTAGCATGCCTTTTGATGGGTCGGTCTTGCTGAGTATTAGATACTCGGGGCTTTGTTCGTTATGTTTTTCAGGTCATGACTCATACCCTCTTGACTCGTGCGAGAGTTTCCTTGGTGACGAGCAGGTCCCTCCGAGAGTTTCACTTCGAGTGGAACACACCGCATCGAAGTGAAGCACGAAGATCCGTGGTGTACGTCGGGTTCGAGTACATCACGTTAGTTGTTCTAGAAGGTCCGTTGTTGAAATTTAACTTCCGTTGCAAGATTCGTCTACTTTAAACTCTTTTGTTGTAATAAGTATCCGCTGTAGAATTGTTTGTATTTCGAAAACCTAGTTGTATTATACCATGGTGTATATATTCTGGCTTGTACGAATGAATGTACTCGTTGTAATTTGCTTCGTCGAGTGTCTCTCTCGTATCGATTCCTGGTTGTCCCGAAAGGGGATGTCACACTAGGCCTCAACCATTTTGGCCAAAGCAACCTAGACGAAAGCCCGGTTGGCCTTTCGGCCTCGACGAGAGCTTCGTGAGGGTGCGAGCAGGAGGCGATGTTGGCCTAGTCCAACCACCGACCGGCAGCATAGGCGATGTAGTCCATCACTCCTCGGGATGTGCGCCTATAAAAGGGGTCGGGTTAGGGTTGGAAACCCTAACCGTCCGTTGGGCCTCCACCAACTGCAGCCACCTCCTTCTCGTCCCCACCACCGTTGTGCCATAGTTTTCACCGCCGCCTCCCCCGTCCGGATACGGCGTCCTCCGCTGCCGGTTAGCAATTTAGTAGCGACGCAGTGGCCCGTCCTCGTGCGAGGACAAGTCGTTGTCGTGAGCAACGCTGTTGTAGTGCGGCGAGCTCGCTGTTGTCGCAGTCCACACACCAACATCACCTCCAGGGCGACGTGCTAGAGAAGGATGCCCCCGTTGGGGGCATGCGGTGATGGTTCGGTCGTGATCCGCCCGCCTCCATAGGCCTCGCCGGCTCCATCCCGACGAGGACATCAAACCCTAGTGAGCTCGACGACACCGATGTCCGGGTCGAGTACGGAGGAATCCGCTCGCTCGACCATCCTCTCCCCCCACAAGCATCCGTGCGCCTCATCGGGGTGGAGCCGATAAAGATGGCGGTGATGGAGTTGGTGACCGGGAGACGATGAGGGAGTATGTCTCCGGTGCTTCCTCCAAGGGCTCCTCCTATTCCTCCGGATCCTCTTCTTGTGACGGTGTCGCCTCGTGTATTGGTTCTTCAAACCGGGAAGAACATGGAATGAAGCCATGTGTCGCAGACTGCCTCCGAAGATGGACCGGTGACCACGGTGCGGTGAAGGATGGTGGGTCGCTAGATCTAGTGGCCCTAGAGGTTGAAGGTGTTGTCACGTCCTCCGTGGCCGCGGTCGTGAATGACCTCATGACGGCCGAGGCTGTTTCGATAGCCGGGGCCCCAAACATCATCCGGGGTCCTCGGTTGGTATTGGCGTCGGGAGACGGGCGTCCGAGGCGCATCAAGAGGACACCAAGGGTGTCCAAGCACTCTTCTTGGTCCAGCACCACTTGTCATCGTTGAGGTAGTGGACCCGGGCGGTTGCGATAGTAGGCCCGTCGCCCATGTCTCCACCAGTGTGGCGATCCTCCACCCTTGCCGTCCTAGCGGTTACGGTGCTCGCCACCCGGAATCTTTCAGGGTGGCGTTGTGGATTCTCCATCCACCGAGCCGCTCGAAGATGCAACGATCTCTCCGACCGGTGTGGTGGTGGCGACTAAAAGCACGGTAGAAACAATGGATGTAGGGCTGCCCGGAGCGATTACGGAAGTGAAGTCCACGACGGCCATGGTACGAGACGGTTGAAGGGCGTGTCTGGAGAACTAATGCCGAAGCAGTCGTGAGTTACGAGATCACCATTGTCACTCACCTCTAGATTCGAAGACCTTCACTTCTCCAGCGAGGATCTCCGACGAGATTAGGGCTTAGGCTTAGTGGTTAAAATGTGTTGATGACGTGTTTGGAATGTAATGACACAATGATGTAATCGTGAACCGTGATATTTCATTAATGAAACAGGGTTACCTTAATAGGGGGCAAGACGCCTCCATGGTGGGGCTCGTATGTGAGGACGTGTCCCCACAATCGGGTGCCCCTAGAGGCCTGTCCGGACGGACGCTCCTCCACATTGAAAGCAACGTGCCCTTTCCCAAAGGGCATGTGTCCTATTGCTATAGAGTGAGCAACAGATCACTTGTCTTCTAACAGAAAAAACATTGGATTTTTTTTTGTAGAATTTGATCCCTGCAAGAAAATTTCCTATAACAATCTTTGGAATGTATGATTGAATCCTATCAAAATCTTCAAAATTTCCATGGATTACTTCCCTCCATGCAATTTGGAGGAAAATAAACAGGAGGTCCAACATGTTTTAAAATTCCAACGAGTCTATCCATCTCCAAATTCCTTTGTTTCAACCAAACGATTGCTAGAATTTTTTCTTGCGTTCTCAATTCCTGTAGGATGTGGATTACAATAGATGACAAACTCAATTTTGGTATTTTTCTTGTACCTATGTTTTTGAAATCATGCGTTCCAAAGGCATCGGTCTAGAGAATCAGGTTGGAGTATCAATGATCAGTGTGTCATCTGACCGGAGTAGAGGTCCTCTGTACTAATGCATGGGCATTAACAGAGGTTGACATGTCAGCCCCACGTTCTGACTGGCCCATATGTCGGTGAGTGCTGATATACATGCATTACTGAAAAGGAATTGCACTCCCGTGACCGACTTTCGTCATCATTGGATAAAGCATGGAGTAGTTCTACCTAGAAGTTCATAGATCAACATCCACGATGTTATGCAGAATATTATGCACTTCAAACAGAAAATTATTATTATTATCCTCCAAACAAGCTATTTCTTTCTACCCTTAGTATATAACAAAAAGATAGTAGCCTAAACAAATCGATAATATGATAAGTTGGACCACAAACGTTTATGCATACTCCAAAACATATAACATAAAACAATTTAGGAGTGAAACTGGAATGGATGTTATTAGGCTTTCTCCCATGATGAAGACTCGAATTGGAGAAATAGATTCTATAATGGGTGCTCACGACCCAAAAATCACCATCTCCAATGGCAGACCCAGTGTCGTATACTCACCTTATGGGTATACATATGTTAAAGGAATGGGTGTTTAGAGATATGGTGGCAAATCAATGAAGATAAGATCGGCGGAGAGGGCCCACGAGTGGTGCCCGACCGAGTATGGAATAACAGAAGATTCCATATATCGGTATGGAAATAAGGCGGGAATAAAGACCGACGTACGATGACTAGATTAACAAGTAAAGGAGCAATTTGTAGTCTGTTAGGACTCTGAATCAATAAAGAAAGCTTAGTGATAGAGCTTCCGAATATGTAATCCATGTAATCGACTAGGACTCCACATGTAACCCTAACTCCCCCGGATATATAAGGTGGAGTAGGGACCCACCGAAAACTCTCCGACAACTCGCAATTAGCAATCTGCTAAAGGCAATACATAACATACTGGACGTAGGGTATTACTATCGATCCGAGGGGCCTCAACCTGTCTAAAATCTCGTGTTCCTGTGTGTTTCGTGTGTTTCACCATCGAATTCCATGCTCGTGCGGGACCGGGTAGTTCTAGTGCTGAGTTTAAGACTCGATATTTGGCGCGTCGGGTAGGGGTCCCGACGAGTTCGTAGCGAGTTCGATGGCCTCTTCGTTTGACGTCGACTTCGCACCCGGCTTCACGATCAGCTTTGGGTCTCTCGACTTCGAAGCTGATTCTGCTGGAAAGCTACACCTAATGAATCCGAGTCGCGATTTAGCCGTAACTTTTGAAGTGCGATCACCGGACACGATCAAAACTCGTGCATGGAACCTAGCGGGACTAACGCAGCTTTAGCGCGAATCATGAGACCGCTTACGCTTCGGACCGGTACCCGGTCTATGGAAATAAGTAGCTCTCCCGAGCTTGATAATGACTTTGAGGAAGGGCCTCCAACCTTCTTCCAAGTATTTATGGCTGGTCCAGTTCTTCAAGAACTCACCCCCGAGGAGGCTGCCGCTGAAAAGGCCGGGATGGCGAGAGACGAAGCGGACCGCCGGCAGCGTGAAGCGGATGGGGAAGACCCACCTCCATGAACTTCGATAGGGAATAATGTGTGACACCCCTGGTGTCACTTACACTTGCATTACTACAGGACAGCATGCAATTGTGAATTAGGCCAAAAGATTTCAAGTTTTGTCACTACTAAGATTAGATGGATTTAAGTCAACTCGGAACCCGGCTATATGGATAACAAGGTCGAGTTTGTTATTTGGCGAGTGTGAACAATTTCTTTGGTCAAGCATGTGTTGAAAGGAATTATGAGCAATTTTATAGAATTTATCCAATTTAGAAAACGCCCATAAATAAATGGACTTGAAGTACGAGTTTATTTTCCAAGTGGAATTTTTATCTCAAAAATAAATTGGAATATGAACTTCGGCCTAAAAGGAAAAAGATTCAGAATATTCTCAAAAGCTTCCCTGAATTTTCCCAGAATTTTTCGAGCCTCGGAAGTATAATTTGCAATTTTATAAAACCACAGGGTCTTTTGTACAAAATGGCGAGCTTATCTCAATCTTCACTGGTCTCTCACGGTTCTCTCTCTCTCTCTCTGCTCGATCTCTCCGGCTCGCGCCGCTCAGCTCTGCTGCGCTGGCTTCGCTCCAGCAGCGCGCCCTCATCTGGAAGCGCCACGCAGCTTCTCTGTTTCAGTTCTCTCTGCTTGGATAAAGGCAGGACTGGCTCTTCCTACATTCATGTTTCACGCTCGAGCAAAACCAACACGGAACCATCGTCCGCCTGCTCTGCCTTTCCACTGCCCGGCTAGTTCGCTCCACCCCCACGCGAGCCACCACCTCTAGTGGACGCGCCTCGACCTTCTCGAGCTCTAGGAGCAAACCAATCCACCAACCGTGCTTTGAGTTGTGAGTATTTCCAAAATTTCCGAGAGGACGTCACCGGCGACCACCATTAGCTCTCGGGCGAAATTCTCCACACACCGTGGGTATTACCCCTTGACTATCCCTCCTATATATGTTCAATTCTTTCATCCGTGAATTTGATCTCTTATCCCTCCTTTTCATGGATCGAGTTGAGCTCGGGAAAATTTCTCCACACCTCCACCGCTAGCCGCCATCGACCTCGTCGGTGGCGTGCAATCTCTGGCCATCTCCGTGGTCATTCACCATCGTGTCGTTGTTTTGAATCCTCCGTAGGTTCTCATGGGAGTTGTTTCCCCAATTCCTGTTGACCCCAGCTTGCGACGCCGCCGAAGGTCGCCCTTCACTGCTGCTCGCCGCGGCGTCATTCCGGCCATCCTCCGGTGCCGGCGACCCTGCCATAGTTCTAAGCACATCGAGAGGAGTCCGTGGTTATGTTGCAGTTAAGTTTCGTCATCGTTTGCACAACTCCGGCGAGCCGCCGCTACCGTCCGGCCGTCAGCCGCCATGGCCACAGGCTGGGCCACACCGGCCGGATTTTGTGTGGCCAAAGCCACTGCAGATCCTTATCTCTGTTGCCTCCGGTGTGGCTCGGTTTCCATTGGTTCAGTTGCAGGATTTTCCATTTTCGTGAATTAATAATCGAGAAAATACAATAACCTTGCAAAAATCATATCTTTTGATTCCGAACTCTAAATTTAGTCAATCCAATTTTGTTGGATTCCTTGTTTCATGCTCTAACCCTTGGTTCTGTTGATCATCACAAATTCCTAATATTGTTTCCTAGATTGAGCAGGACATCCAAAACACTAATTAAATCATATTTATTTGTTTATAGGTGCTAAAAGTGCAAAATCAACTTTGTTAGTTTTCTTTTGATGTGTTCTATCCATCATTATGATCTGATGATCTTGTATATGCATGTGTGCATGGTAGAATTTAATTTGTGCATCACATGTTTATTTGTTTATGAATAATGAGTGCATCTTTTAAATTAAAAATTTAGAATCCTTGTCAATTAGCTCATGTCACACTTTTTGTTATTTAAGTAGGTCGAAGAGCATGCTAAGTTACCATAAAAGGTTTATGCATAAAATTATATGTTTTATTTTCTGCAAACTCATATGAAACTCACATAAAACTCACTAAAAGTTGACACGTGGACGAGCCCTGTAGGTGAAAGGGCAAGTACATGTGCCTTCGAGAGGACATGGCTTGCAAGGTTGTAGCCCCGTCTTTCGTCGGTTATGGACCGTGTCGTTGTTGGCCCTGCTTGAGCAAGTATTGAACAGTGCCGAGTGCATGCTAGTTGTATGGGAACTAGTAAACCTACGTAACCTTAACAGTTTGCAATGGCGTAGGTTACCCGAATCCTTGGTCGTAGGATCCGTTGGGGTGGACAGGTTCACGAGGTACTCGTTGAACGGCTGCGCACTCGAGGATTTGGACCCTACAAAGTTGTAGGATGTCATGGTGAATGGTTGATATACGCGTTCTTAAATGATGCGTATGTCGTGTACCTCGGGTTTTCCCAGCTGGTGATAAATCGATGCGTATCGCTGTCCCTCGCAGATAATAAGTAACGCTTGTGAACTGAGTCACATCGTAGTAACAACTTGAACTAAGCTTTGGTTAATTTTGGTTGCTTATGATGATACATATTTATGCTTTATATTGTTTATACCTTTCTTGATGCTAATATCATTGTTATTTTATGTACAAGTAATAAATGCTAGAATCATGAAAGTAAGGATCAATGGCTTAGTCGTTGTTTTATTATCAAAACCAGCTACATCCTCCGAGCTTTGCATGTCTAGGTGTCGGCCTTAGAGTGCCATGTTGACGGGTCGGTCTTGCTTGAGCTCTAGTTGCTCGGGCTTTGTGCCTTTGTTGTTTTTGTTTCATGTGATGCATTAGATTGCCCTGTTGGTGTTATGCCCTGGGATATGTAGACTCCGGAGGGCTGGACTTCTCACTGGGAGCCTAGTCTACCGCAGTAATGTGCTTGGCTAAGTGATAATCCTTATGAGACCGGGTAGTTCTAGTGCCGAGTTTAAGACTCGACAAACGTTATGTTTTTTTCGCACTTCTCTAAACTTGAACTTGTTTAACTTCCGCTCTTTTCAACTTAATCAACTCTGATGTAAAATATGAAGTGATGTCCTATGTTGTAATATAAAGTTGGCCGGTTGTTGTATTATCAAGTGTCCGCTTAAACAACACCTCGGGAATCACGATCCATGGGTCGGTCTGTTGCATAATGCTCGCGCAAACATCGTTGGCAGCAGCCAAGATGGAGTTGGTGTTCCTGCTACGGCTCCACTCGCTACTTGGACCTTTGCCGAGCAACCCGGGGATGCAGCACACAATTCACAAGGTTATAATAACCGACGTGGATGTCACGGTGGAAGAAATCATCCCTCTTCCGGTAGGGCCTTGGATATGGGTTCTATGGAGGTTGAATTGAACGGCGCTCGAGTCTTTACATCGCCGATTCATAACATTATAGGAATGAAGCAGATCCTAGAAATTATTCCGGAGGAAGTGTTTAATTCGACACCAGGATTACAACGCGCTTTGAGTTTGGTAGATGCGGTCGCTGTGCAAACCAATCAGCTTGTGCAAGACAGAGCTGAATCTTCCGGTCCTCTCACTCGCGCTCGGACCGATATGCGAGGACCCGGTTTGAAGAAGCATCTTCCGGAGAAAAGATCGGGCGTCGATCGCGGATGAGCACGACCGTGCTCCCGATCGGGATCTGTGTATACCAATCAATGGACGTCGTGACGCTCGTAACGGGCTTATTGATCGTCATGCTTGAAAGGGTGGAAGAACGGTGGAAACAGGAAAAAGATGAGCGATGGCGGATCGGTTATGTAGATGATCGTCTATAGGATTCCGTTCCGCCTCCCCGCTAGCAACTGGTTCGACTAGGCATAGGTCGATCGCATCACTGCGCCTCGATCGATAATCGTCGACGCAATGACAATCGAGGGTGTGGCGGTCGCTCCGCTCATCGTGATGATCGACCAAGAAGAGATGATAGCCAAGACGGTTCGGAGCTAGAAACCGGGATGATCGTTACTATGACAACTCGACGATGACAGGGATCGTAATTACCGACACTACGGACGTCGTTCGCCATCACCGGTGTGGACCGGCCTAGAAGATGACGAATACTCCGTAATCCGGCGTTCACACGGGATCCGCGCATTTGTAAGTACCCTAGGGAATTTAAGCCCAGGGCTATTAAAAAATATGATGGGAAAGATCCCCTGCTGAATGGCTTTGCATGTACGGAACTACCATCCGGTTAGCAAGAGGAGACACGTTTGTGCTTGGCAAATTATCTGCCCATGTGCATGGAGTAGGATGGACGTCCGTGGTTACAATCTCTACCCGAGAAATCTATTTCTTCTTGGGGCGATCTTACTAAAAAGTTCATTGAGAATTTTCGGACGACTTGTGAAAAGCCGGGGAACTACTTCGATCTCAACGAGGTTGAAGCGAAACCCGTTGAGACGCTCACGGACTTCATCGAGGCCTTAATCCCCAATGTTCCCGATCAGCGAGATAATTGTTGCATTCCATGTTGAAGCGGGGTGCTGATTATCTTTATGAGGAAGAAGGGGGGGGGAGTTAGGTCTACGACCTTATTATTGTTTTAATGATCCGTGGTTAGTCACACAACTTCAATCAATCAAATATTCAATTAAGAAACAAACACACAATCACCATGCATTTATTATATTACACAAAGATACATGGTACATGATACATGATACAAGATACATCACACAAGATACATCGTACATGACCCATGGTACATACTCATGACTCATGATACAAGACATGATATATGGTACATAAAACATGATACATGATACAAGTACTTGGCATATAGGATGCTATCATATGACTCATGGTACACATGCCTAGTACTAAGTCTAACAGCCTCTAAGAGTCCGAGGTCTACTCGTCGTTTACCACGATAGGATCCTCCCGAGAGCCTGAGGTAGCAGCTACGTCCCGGTAAGCCTTGCGGTCGGCACGGTCCCCACATCCAAACTGCGGTGCACGGGGTCGTAGGGGCTAGAGTCTCCACTCGGGTAGCCTCCCTAGCCGTGGGCTGAGTCGGGCTAAGCTCCGACTGGATCTCTTTCGCGCTTAGCCGCGGTGTGCGGCGCAAAGCGCTGTCTTGGTGTGGTGCCGATGATGATGTGACGTCCATTGCGTAGCTTGATCGGAGTGGGGATGTCGGATGGGGTTTTCTGTCCTGCCTCAACGTGTAGCGGATGAGTGAACCCTGGCTCCTCGTGGGCGCCCGGTGGGGCGTACCACGTGAAAGTCTCCCCACGGACACTAGCGGAAGTGCGTGGGCGGGGACCATTGGACGAGTCCGTCCTCCTAGGGCTTCTTACCCCTCGTCTTCTCTAGCATCTTGAGTAGGAGTGAGATCTGGTCATTCTTCCTCTCGAGTTCTGTTTCCAGATCGGCTATCTTGTCTTCCTTAGCCCGAATACGGCAAGTGAGGTCCTCATTCCGAGTAGCTAAGTCCTCATTCTTGACTCCGGTCTCACAAGCTGTCTCCCTCTCCACGAGTAGCGGTGTGGATAAGACTCTCTGTGAGCTAGTCAAGTGCAACAAGATACTCGAACTTATTTTCTATTGATTAAACATCACAATTTAAGAATTAAGAAAGTACTACGAACTTATTTTGCTTCGTAAAAATATTTACAAGAAATAATTAAAGCCTTTCTTTTGAATTTAACTATGAATTTTTAATCTGAAAAATATTTGAAATTTAACCTTGGACTTAATAGGAAAAGTGCTTGAAATAATTTTATTTACACCCCTGAATTTTCGTAGATTTTTCCGAGCTCGGGAAGGTTACTTTTTAATTATGCGAAAACCGAGCGGCCTTTTTGCGAAAATACCGAGGCGGGGCCCAGCCGTCACTCTCTTCTTCCTCTCTCTCTCCCGCGCTCACTCACCGCCATCCCCGCCGTGCCGCCTCCCGGCCGTGCTGCCACGCAGCAGCCATGCAGCCGCTTGCGCAGCTGCTTGCTTGCACCGCCTCCGGCCGGGATAAGAACCCCCTGCCGGGCCCTATCCTTCTCGCCCTCTCTCATTTCTTCTCCCCCGTCACCGCCATAGCTGCGCCCTCTCTGTCTTCACCGGCGCCCGGCCGCTCCAGCCACCCTCCATCCGAACCACCACCGCTAGGAGCTCCGTAGAGACCTTGCGAAGCTCCCCAAGCCCTTCAATCAACTTGAGCAGCTCTGCTCCACCGAGGCGAGGCCGTCTTCCTCATCGGGCCATCACCGTCGTTCCTCCGCCGCGCCTTCAAATTCGCACTCGGTGGTGAGCCGTTCATCCATTTTCTTGTCCTAGCTGATGCTTCCGGTCGAGCTTTCGGTTGAAGTGTTGACACTAAGATGAACGAGAGTGTTAATGAAGTTGAGACCGGACGGGCCCCGTAGGAGAAAGGGCAAGATGGAGATGAGGTCTTGCAAGGTGGTAGCCCCGTCCGTGTCGGTCAAGGACCGTACCGTTGTCGGCTTAGTTGAACAAGTTTGAACGTACCGTACTACATGCTCGGTATCATGGGCCCGAGCAAGTCGATGTACCCTACCGTCCTAGAGATGTAGCGTAGACAACTCTCTTTTGCCGGCTGTTAGTGAGAGGTGAGTCTCACGGGAGGGAGATGGGTCGGCCACGAAGGAAGTCGTGGAGTCGCCATAGTCCCGGGGAGTTTGGAAATGGCTAGTCTTCCGTCGGTGTTAGCGGGAAAAGTTGTCGTATACGACCGAGTGTGGTGCGTATACATCGTGTAGTCGGGTTTTGCCGACTGGTATAAAATCGATTCGAATCGCTGTCCCTCGCAGTAATGAGTACCGCTTGTTTAGCTCGTCACACCGTAGTTAATCAACATGGAAGATGAGGATGAGAGATGAAAGGAATGTTGACCTAATCGGATCTTTTCTTGCAAACTTGATTGCAATAGTTATAGACTGCAAACGAGTGAGACTAAGGAACTTAATGTTGAGCCAAGACATTGAAAGTAAGGATCCACTTTTTAGTGCTATTTTCGCAAAGGAGTAAACCCCACGACCGGAAAGCCTTTGCATACTAGGCGTCGGCTTTAGCGTGCCATTTTGATCGGGTCGGTCTTGCTGAGTATTAGAATACTCGGGGTTTGTTCGTTATCTTTCGGGTAATGAGTCGTACTTTCACGACTTATATGGTAGCTTCCGGAAGAAGAGCAATGTCCCGAGGGAGGTTCCCTCCAATGGGAACGAATCTCGACGCCGTGAAGAGGGAGGACCGTGATGTACGAAGGGCTCGGTACATCACGTTGATCGTTCGATAGTCTTTTGTTGTATAAAGTACAAGTTTCCGCTGCAATACTCGTAGGTTGTTAAATCTCAATAATGTTTATGTTTCCACTGTGCGAATGTTTGTATTTCGAAAACCTGGTTGTATTATACCATGATGTATATATTCTGGCTTGTATGAAATGATGCACTCGTTGTCACTCGCTTCGTCGAGTGTCCCTCTCGTACCGATTCCTAGGTGTCCCGGAGGGATGTCACGAGTGTATGATGATAGATAGTAACGGTTCCTAAGCATGATACTACAATATTATTAACATAGTTAACAATACATCTTGGTTGATTCTAGTGTTCTAATGGCAATCAAGGGTATAATGTCCACATCTATAGTGATTTGAACATTATCATACAACAATTGGGCTCTAGCGAAATAGTTGCAAGGAATAATGCGTATTAAGAGTAGCTTCCTATCTAGGTGCAAGAATAAACAGAGTAATAGGATCAATCATGATCAAGGAATGGATAGAGCTTGCCTCCTAACGCGTCCTCGAAGTCTTCCTCGTAGTCGGGGTCCTCACGCTCCTACTCCTGGTTCTCCTCGTCTACGAACGACGTTAGAGTACGTAAGCTACAACACATAAAATAACGAAGAAAAAAGTAATAACATGGAAAACCAATTAAAATGGAGTGAAGAGAAAGGTTCCAGGGGCTAGGGTTTGTTACGACGATTCCGACGGCGTCGGAATCGCCTCGAAACGGAGCTACGGTTGAAAAGTTATGGTCGTCGGAAGTTATAGGGGTGTTTTTGTAAAATGACCATGGCTTCTAGTATAAGGAAGGGTCTTTTGGTAATTTGAAAAAAGTGGAGGGGATAAAATGCAAAAGTGCATTTTTTGGCTGGGTCGGGGACCTAAATGTAATTTTGGAAAAGCTCGGGGGGTTTTATGTAAAAACCTAAGTGCTCTTAACTAATAATGGAAAAGGCCGGGGGGTATTTGTGAAAGCTAGGTTTAATAGGATTTAGGAATTATTTCCTAATGGGAAAAGTGGTGGAAAATGTCAATGGACCTCGTGGACCGCGCCGGCGGCTCGGTCCACTAGTCCACGGTGGACCGAGGGGCGGCGCGAGGCTCGGGCTTGCTCGGAATCGAGGATTTCAGCGACCTAGGTGGGCTAGATGGGGAGCCGAGGGCACGCCGGTGGCCATTGAGCCACGATGGAGTTGGCGCTAGGGATGGCGACGAGTGGCGGTGGCCGAGCTGGATGAGCCGGTAGGCCGGATGCTCAAGCGACGGCGGCGGAGGAGGGGAATGGCCGTGCGGTTTGGTTTGAGGGGATAAGGGAGCTCCAGGAGATGCGCGTGCACGTGGCGGAGCCGAGAGATGCTTCATCTCGGGCGGAGAGGGGTCGAGGCGGCCGGCGGTGAAAGGGGAAGGTGGGAGTGGGTGGCGGCCGGTGGCGAGGCGGCGGAGGGAAGGGAAGGGGGAGCCGGGAGGGGGAGCTTGCCTTGTGTTGCTCCGGGTGGTGGTGCGGCAAGCAAGAGAGGAGGGGGTGGCTTTTATAGACCGAGGCGACCGAGATGGAGACGACGGCCGGCCATGGGCGTGGCGGCCGAGCCGTGGCTTGCGGGAAAAGAGGGCGGTCGTGTACGAGTGGAGGCGGAGGGTGTGGCGCGGCGTGCAAGACCGTTAGGTCGGCGCGTCATGACGAGCGGGCGGTGCGGTCAACCGGAGGCCGAGACAGCGGGGAAACCGGAGGCCGAGACAACGGGGAAACCACATGCACTTGCCCTTTCACCTATAGGGCCCGTCCACGTCTCAACTTTTAGTTGTTTACACGAACGATCTGCCACCTTTCGAGACAAGCCCTCTCTCGGCCCTTGCCTTCGCTCTTTCCAAACGGACTCGTTCGGTCTCAAGATTAGTTTTTCGGATTCACGAACTTCCGAGTCTCGAAGCCTCCATGCTCCAAGTACAATTAAGCAATTTATACCAATAAACTTATGACGTAAGCATAGCCAATTTTCTATCGAACTACCTGTACCGAGTATATCACTAACATAGGTCATATCGGGAAACAATGCAGGTGGGTTTCATACATCACCTACACTTAATGCACAAACACCCTAGACATCTAGTAGTGTTATACTGAAAGGAAAGATATTTTTAAAATCGGGAGGATGCACCGGGGCTTGCCTTGTGCCACGGTGGAAATGTTAGCAACTTCTGGTGCCGGTTGTTATGTTGATTCCTTCCGAAGATCCTCGACCGGCACTCCGTCATTTCCTAAATTAACGATATGTCAATAGCGATAAATGCAGACGATGCAAATATCGATGATACAAAAATAGCTAGGTTACAAACATGGTTCTTGAAGACATATGCATGAAATATGAACTTAACCTATTATTTTATGTGAGTTTCATATGAGTTTACAAAAAATAGAACATATGATTATAAGCATAACATTTTCGTGGTAACTTAGCATGCTCTTCGGACCTACTTAAATAAGCAAAATATGTGACATGAGCTAATTGACATGGATTCTAAATTTTTAATTTAAAAGATGCACACATTATTCATAAACAAATAAACATGTTATGCACAAATTAAATACTACCATGCACACATGCATATACAACATCATCGAGACCATACTAATGGATAGAACACATCAATAGGAAACTAACAAAGTCGAATTTGCAATTTTATCACATATAGATGATTAAATATGATTTAAAATAGTGTTATGGATGTCCTTCTCAATCTAGGAAAAAGCAATACGAATTTCTGATCTTCAATGCTACCAGAGGCTAGATCATGAAACAAGGAATCCAATAAAATTAGATTGACTCAATTTGGAGTTAGGAATCAAAAGATATGATTTTTGCAAGGTTATTGTATTTTTCTGGATTTTTAATTCGTGAAAATGGAAAATCCTAGAACTGGACCAATCGGAGAAAGGCCACACGAGAGGGCTGCAGAGTTTGGGATCGGCGGTGGCTATGACCATACGGAATCCGGCCTGTGTGACCCGATCCGTGGCCATGGCGGACGACCTGCCGGAGGCTCGCCGCGCGGCGGCCGGAGTTGGCCCAACCGCGGCCAAACTTGACGGAAAAATATGTTACATGCTCAGCTCGATGAGGGAAACAGAACGGTGGTGTTGGCTTCGCCAGAATCCAATCGTAGGCACACCGGCGGCGAGAGGCAGTTCGAGTAGGGCTTCGGCGGCGTCTAAAGCTCACCGTGCTCAACCACATGACGAACGGACTGCTCATCGGAGCTTCACGGGGACATGGCAAAGACCGGCATCGAGTTTGTGGAGGTCATGGGTGGCCGGAAACGGGTGCGCGCCACGGAGGTAGAGGCGGCGGCGCCGGAGCCGAGGAAGAACAAGCGAATCTGGTCGGACTCGGGCACAATACCGAGGGATGAGCTTCTAGGGAGGAGCGAGAGGGACGTTGTGCAGCTCTAGGATGAGGAATCGTGAGAAAGGACGCACCGGAACGAAATAATTTCACGATATGGCGGAGGATGACGGTGATGAGCTCCGGGGAAGAAACTGCGTCGATCTCACGAGTCTAGGACACCTAGGCCGGAGGGGAGGCTGTGGGGAGGTGCAGCGTGGGCTTGCGGAGCTTCCGGTTACGCTAACTCGTTGAGGGACAGCTGGAGCCGGAGCCGGAGGCCACGAGTGGAAATGTTAGCAACTTACGGTTACGCTAGCTCGTCCGTAAATTCCTCATAATTCCCTATCATTATGTCCAATCTAAGAAAAATACAATATGCATATACTTTTGTTGAGGAAATGCATATTTTTTTCCAGCCTTAACATTTGACCTTTATTGATCCGTTTTGTTTAAATTCCGGTGTGGATCCTTTAGCGGTGGACTTAGGTGATAGCGATGCTTTCGGTGACACAGGGTGTCACAACCCTCCCTCCTTAAAGAAATCGCATCCCGAGATTTAAAGGAGACTCAAGGAGGTAAATACATTAACGCTTCGTACTCGAATGTTGATGAAGAAATCCTGGATAATGAGTATGAAGGAATTCTGCCGATTCCCGGGTAGCTTAATCTTCTAAGTGATTGTTCCATCAAACCTTATAGAATTTGAGCTTTCGTTTCCAAGTGACGCGGTCCTTCTTATCGAGCACCTTTACTTGGGTACTCGGAATAAGTGAGATCAGGTTGTAATCGTTCAACATCTTCCGAAATAATGTCCACTGGAGGCTTGAGACACTTCTTCAATTGGGATACGTGAAAAATGTTGTGTACTCCAGATAATTTGATTGGCAATTCCAGTTTATAAGCTACCGGTCCACATTGTTCCAATATTTTGAACGGTCCGATATAATGAGGTGCCAATTTTCCTTTTATACCAAAACGTTGAATGCCCCTCATAGGAGATACTCGTAGATAGACATAATCGTCCTTGTCAAAGGTAAGGGGTCGACGACGCTTATTTGCATACATCTCCTGACGTTGCTTGGCAGCCTTTAAATTGGCTTGAATAACTCGAACCTTCTCTTCAGCTTGTTGTACTAGATCTGGTCTAAAGGTGACTCTTTCTCCAAACTCCGACCAATTTAGAGGGGTTCGACAACTGCGTCCATATAAAGCTTCAAATGGCGTCATACCCGCACTCTCTTGCTAACTCGTTGTTGTAAGAGAACTCAGCGAGAGTGCAGATATTCATCCCAATTACCTCCATGTTTTAAGACACAAGCCCTAAGCATGTCTTCCAAAATCTGATTGACACGCTCATTTTGTCCATCGAGTAGCTGGGTGATAAGCTGAACTCGCGGATTAACTTAGTACCCAAAGATGCATGAAGTTGTTCCCAAAATCTTGCCACAAATTGGGAACCTCGATCTGAAATAATTGTCTTGGGCACACCATGTAAGCATAAAACCCTGGAGATATAAAGCTCGGCATACTCGGCGAACCGAGTAGCAAGTGTTGACTGGTATGAAATGAGCTGACTTAGTGAGTCGGTCAACAACAACCCGGATAGAGTCATGCTTACGAGTTGTGCGAGGAAGACCAACAATGAAATCCATACTAATGTCATCCCACTTCCAAGCAGGAATACTTAATGGTTGCGGAAGACCTGCTTGTCTTCAAATGGTCCGCCTTGATCCTTTGACAAGTATCACACTCGGCGACGTAGCGAGCAACTTCTCGTTTCATTCTAGTCCAACAAAAACTTTCTCTTAATCCTTGATACATCTTGTTACTACCAGGATGAACCGAATACTTTGATTGGTGTGCTTCATCGAGAATCTTACGACGGAGTTTAAAATCCCTAGGAACAACCAATCGATCGTTAAACCATAGAGCACCATTATTATCTTGTCGAAAGCATGTTTGCCTTGCCATCTTGAATTTTCTTCCGAATATGAGCCATACCCGGATCCTTTTTCCGAGCAGCAATTACTTCTTCTCCGATAGTAGCATAGACTACCAGATTGTGAATAGCTGCCATAGGTATAATGTGTGTACTGGGTTCAGATAGTAGAAACATCTTCATTGTTGTCCAAGCAATTGTAGGACCAAATTATTGCAATGCTCTTTACGACTCAATGCATCGGCAACGACATTAGCTTTACCAGGATGATAATGTACTTCCAACTCATAGTCTTTTATTAACTCTAACCATCTTCTCCGGCGCATGTTCAGATCCGATTGTGTAAATATATACTTAAGACTCTTGTGGTCCGTGTAGATATGCACCAGGTTACCGAGCAAATAGTGTCGCCAAATCTTGAGTGCAAGCACCACTGTAGCTAATTCCAAATCATGTGTAGGGTAGTGTTCTTCATGCTTACATAATTGCCGAGATGCGTAAGCAATGTGTCACACCCCTATCCCGAAAGATAGTTAAGTGTGGTACGGATCGCCTTGGGAGATGATTGACGAAGCAACCATGCATAGCATCACATTAACAAACATACACGATTTGCAAAGTTACATAATTAAGTCTTGATTACAACATAGAGTTCGAATAAAAGATACATTAGGTTTGAGATTAAGTTTTACATAACCATAATCTTTGTTCGAATTTAAAGTGCGGAAGCGAAATACAACTCGACGATACATAGATAACTTAAATGAACCATGCCGGCCTAGGCCACGGCTCACTCATCATGGGTCGGAGAGCTAGGGACCCATTCAATGGTCCACTCTTTGGGCTCATCTCCATCCCAAACCACCTTACCACAACAATCACGAAACCGGCTTGCGGGAAACCCGTAAGTCAACATGTAGTGGCAAAGCCCGAGTATCTAACATACTCCGCAAGTCTTACCCGTCAAATTGGCCATCTAAGACCGACGCCTAGATGCATGGGGTTTGACCGGTTTAACTTGGCCTTTTTGCATAAATAGCACCTATGCTAATTAGGTTGGCAATTTTATTACTTAGCCAAATTAATAGGGTGATTGCATAAAAGAAACTTTAGTGAGCATGCTAACAATACAAGAGTTTGCAATACAATTTAATATCAATATAAAACAGCAAGCTATTCAATCTCTTTCCATTACTATACATTGCGAACTGCTCGAATCAAGTGGTACTCATTAACCGAGAGGAAACGGCGATAATTATCGAATTATTAATCCTGCAGGAAAGAACCCAAATGCACGACATACGCATCATTTAAGAACACGTATGGCCACCGTTCGCGAGTTCATCATAAAGTAAAACACGGGGCCACCGACCCCGAGTACACGTCCCCTTGCGACCGTTCAACAACGCGCCCAAGGCTTAACCCATGTACTCTCCAACGGTCCTCAACCCGTGCAACCACCGTGCCATACACATCACCTCCGGGTCGGTGAGATATCCGGCTCACTTTACAACTTACAAGCTACGTAGGTTTACCAATCCCCATAAGAAGGTATGCAAGTGGTACACAACTCAAACTTGTTCGCGGAGCCACAATGGGGTGTTCTCAATTTTAACCACATTCATCATGTTCAAGTTTAATCATAAACCATAGGTGAGATTCCCCATTCTATCGTTGACTCCATAAATCTAGCATAGCAATTCTAACGAGGATATGACACATGAGCGACATAGGATATATAGGAATTTATGCATGTGGATTTCCAATCAACGCCTAAGAACTTAAATGCACATTCATCATCCTTAATATAGTGATAAAAGAAGGACATTTCAAATAATAGGAATGCACCGGGGCTTGCCTTGAGAGTGATCGAAGTTAGTACTAGCTTCACAAGCGTTGAGCGTGGCAATAGCTTCTTCCGCGTGAGTCAATTCGGCGTCGTCACCTAAGGAATGAAATGCAATGCATAAGTAATATGCGTACAAGGGTGATGAATAGAGTAATGCATGTGTGCTGTTTTGTAAAGATGCCCATGAACATATTAATCACAAGTTTGTTTGCTCAAACCCTAACACGCATGACATGTCTCTTGTTTTATTTAAGTGGGGTCTAAAGACATGACAAGCATGGTCATACTAATGTAATGAGTAATGACTTGGTGCACAGACATGAGTGCTGTGGTTAGTGTAGGTTTAGCACTAATATTTTAGCAAGTTTTTATAGTGCAACACGAAGAAATCTAGGCCTATGCATTTTAACATCACATGCGATGACGATTCCCTTTTAGAATAGAAATTTGATTTCAAAATTCATACATAGGTAAAATACATAGAACCTTTTGACTAAACCTGCCATGGGGTGCTAAAGGACCTAATGAACAGTAGACTTTACATAAACATGCATGAACAGGAATTTTAATGACATAAAACCAATTATGTATGTGCTGAAAATGACCCTTTAGAAATTTAGATCTAGGGTTTGCAAAAATCATTACTTAACATGCTCAAAATTTATCATGGGATTTTCCACATGTGTACAGTACCAAAATGAAATTAATGGCCAAGTTTTATGCAAAAATAATTTATACAGATTTAATTAAAAATTAAATACAGAGAATGCAAGAAATGCAATAACTCGAAAAATATGAAATGAAATGCAGATCTTCCAGTGCCAAAAATTCATGTGTGTGAGGGTGAAGACTTTGGCCAAGTGGCTTTTAATTTGGATTTATATTTTTAAAGTTATGGCCTAGTTAAGTTTTTAGGGGTTGACTTTTGTCATTTTTATAAAAATGTGAAGATGACCAGATCTGAGGAGTTCATGTTACTTTTATGAAAGTACAGGTCTTCTAGTTTCCAAAACATTTTAGTTTGTAATTTTTGGACGATTCAAACGTTAGATATGAATTTTTCAAACTCCAACGAAGTTCAGACCTAATTACGAAAATGCCATCGAGTACATTTAAACAGAGGGGGCGGCGCGGGCTCCGGCCGCGGTGGTCGGCGCCGGCGAGGCTCGCCGCGGTGGCGCTAGGGTGGAGCTCATGCTCCGAGCTTTGGGGAGAATGAAGCACATGCGATGGGGAGCACGACGGTGGGGTCCACGGGGCCCGCGGTGGCCGGAGAGGTGGTGCGGCGAGCGGCGGCGCTCGGGAGGCTGCGGCGGCGCGCGCGCGCGGCACGGAGGGAGAGAAGAGGTGGGGCTTGGCCGAGGAGCATCACCCGAGCACGGAGGAGGGCGGCGTGGGGTCAGCCTGGAGCGAGGGCGGCGGAGATGGGGTCTCGACGGAGAGGTGGCGGAGCGGGCGTTGCCGGCGGCGGCTTTTCTCCAAAATCCCGACGACCCGGGGCCGAGGGGGAAGCGCGTCAAGGGAGGGAGCTCAAGCACGTCTTGGCGCACGCATTGGCGCGGAAAGGAGGGGTGCGCGGCTTACCTAGCTCGCGTGCGGCGCGGAGGCGGCCATGGCGGTTGTGGAGTCCGGCGGCGGCGATTTCTCCTCGCGCGCGAGCTGTGGCGGCCGAGGGGGAGAGCTGGCGGTGCGGGGAGGAGCCAAAGGAGCTGGGGCAATGATTTGAGGTGAAAATGGGTGATGGGAGCTTGGCCTCCGTGCCGTTTTCTAAGCGCGGCCGGACGGCGGCGAGAGGGCAGGCGGCCGGGCGGGAGGAGTAACTCCGGTGCGTTTCCTGTTGGCCGGCGGGTACCAAAACGGTTGGGGAGCTGGCAGGGGTGGCGTGGTGACGGAACAGGGCGGGCACGCGCGCGGCGGCGGCCAGGCTGGCCGGACCGGCGGTCCTCCGGTCGCCATTGCCCACCGGGTACTCGTAGCTCGGGTCGAGTTGAGTTTGAATCTCCAGTTTGGTATTTTGGATAACATTCATAGTTCTACGGCTCCAAAAATAAAACCAAAAATATGGGGAGGTTCAGGATGATTTACTTTAATTTTCATCTTTTAGTTTGAAGTTACAAACTTGCTTCCAAAAATTCATACAAAATTCACAAGTAGCAGTGTTTCAGATTTGAATTTGAATTTTTGGGCTTTCAAAACTTTGTTCAAAAATTTGGTAAAAATATTGTAAATTCATCTTTTTACATGAGCAATCCAGTGGTGCAAAAATATGCGGGTAGTGTTTTTATAATTTTTTGCATTTTGGTTAGGGCTAGGGTTTAGGAGTAGGTTTTTCCTTTTTGCTTTTTATTTTTCTTCTTCTCCTTTGGGTAATTAGTATTAGTACTTTGTTAGTGAAGTGATTAGGGTACTAACTACGGGATTAGCCTTAATCGTGACATGGGATGTCACAGCCCTCCCCTTAAAGAAATTCTCGTCCCGAGAATTGCTACGAATTAAGGAGAGGGAGTGCGAAAATTTACCGATTTGTGTGACGCGAGGAACTCGGGAAAATTCTTCTCTAGAAAATCCTCTTGTTCCCAAGTTGCTTCTTCTTCGGTGTGGTTACTCCATTGCACTTTGTAGAAGGTGATGGTGCGATTGCGAGTTACCCGGTCGCTTTGATCGATAATCCGGACGGGGTATTCGGGGTAGGAGAGATCTTCTTCTAGTTGATCGGTGTCGGAAATGACCACATCTATCGGAGGCTTCAAACATTTCTTGAGTTGAGATACGTGGAACACATTGTGCACTCGAGCAAGACTTTCCGGTAGTTGCAATCGGTAAGCAACCGCGCTATGCTTTTCCACAATCGGATAGGGTCCGATATAGCGGGGTGCTAACTTTCCTTTAATTCCAAACCGAGATACGCCCTTATTCGGAGAGACACGAAGATAAACGTGATCTCCCTTCTCGAATTCCAAGGGGCGTCTCCTCTTGTTAGCGTAGCTCACTTGACGAGATTGTGCGGCTTTCATGTTGGCTTGAATTTGTCGGACCTTCTCTTCGGCTTGAGTGACAAGATCGGGACCGAAAGTGGTTCTCTCTCCCGCTTCCGACCAATTTAAGGGTGTACGACAAGAGTGACCATACAATGCTTCAAATGGTGACATTCCCGAACTCTCTTGATAGCTATTGTTGTACGAGAATTCGGCGAATGGAAGACAATCATCCCAATTTTCTCTATTTTCCATAGCACATGCTCTCAAGATATCCTCCAAGTATTGATTCAATCTTTCGGTTTGTCCATCCGTTTGAGGGTGATATGCGGAGCTTCTAATGAGGGTGGTTCCAAGACAAGAATGCAATTGCTCCCAAAAGCGAGATACAAATTGCGGACCTCGATCGGAAACAATGGTTTTTGGTACTCCATGCAAACATAACACTCTTGAGATGTATAACTCGGCATACTTCTTGGTATTGTAGGTAGTATGGACGGGGATGAAATGTGCGGACTTAGTTAACCTATCCACAATAACCCAAATTGAATCGTGCTTCTTTGATGTGAGAGGCAATCCAACTATAAAATCCATAGCAATGTCCTCCCACTTCCAAACGGGAATCTTCAATGGGTTCAATAATCCGGCCTTTCTCAAATGATCGGCCTTCACTCGTTGACAAGTATCACACTCGGCCACATACCGTGCAATCTCACGCTTCATGCGTGTCCACCAAAACTTTTCTCTTAGGCCGCGATACATTTTGTTGCTACCGGGGTGTATGGAGTATTTAGACAAATGTGCCTCGTCCATTACTTTCTTCCGTAATTCCATATCCTTCGGAACAACGAGACGTTGGTTGAACCATAATACACCATTGTCATCTTGTCGGAAACATGTAGCTTCATCTTTCTCAATCTTTTGCCGAATAAATTCCATACCTTCGTCCTTCCTTTGCGCCTCAATAATTTCCTCACGAAGGGTAGGAATGAGAGCTAGATTATATAGCGAACCATAGGGAATGACTCGAAGACTCGGTTCACTAGAATCTGAAATTTCCGAGTTTTCCTTAGAACAACCGGTAATATGATTGCATTGATCCTTGCGACTCAAAGCGTCGGCAACCACATTAGCCTTACCCGGATGATAATGGATTTCCAACTCATAATCCTTGATTAATTCCAACCATCTACGTTGCCTCATATTCAACTCTTGTTGGGTGAAGATATATTTGAGACTCTTATGATCGGTGTACAGATTGACAAGATTTCCAAGTAGATAATGCCTCCAAGTTTTTAAAGCAAGGACAACCGAGGCTAGCTCCAAATCATGAGTGGGGTAATGTTGTTCATGCTTGCGAAGTTGACGAGAAGCATAAGCAATGACACGACCTTCTTGCATTAGCACACATCCTAGACCGGTGCCGGACGCATCACAATATACGTCAAACGGCTTGGTGATGTCGGCTTGTGCTAACACCGGAGCGGATGTCAAATGCTTCTTGAGAGTTTGGAAGGCTTCTTCACATTCACGGCTCCATTTAAACTTAGCATCTTTCTCCAACAGTTTTGTCATAGGCTTGGCTATGCTTGAAAAATTGGGAATGAATTTCCGATAGTAGCCGGCAAGACCTAGAAAACTCCGGATTTGTCTCACCGACCTTGGGGATTTCCAAACAAGCACGTCTTCCACTTTACTTGGGTCAACGGCGACACCTTCCGCGGAAATGATGTGACCCAAGAAAGGCACTTGCTTCAACCAAAATTCACATTTGCTAAACTTGGCATACAATTGATGATCACGAAGTCGTTGGAGAACAATGCGAAGGTGTTCGGCATGCTCTTCTTCGGACTTCGAATAAATAAGAATGTCGTCAATGAAAACCACGACAAACTTATCCAACTCGGGCATAAATACCGAATTCATCAAGTACATGAAATGAGCCGGGCGTTCGTGAGCCCAAAAGACATGACGAGATACTCAAAGAGACCATACCGTGTAGAGAATGCGGTTTTTGGAATATCTTCGGCTCGGATCTTGATTTGATGGTAACCGGATCGGAGATCAATCTTAGAGAAAACCTTAGCACCAACTAATTGATCAAAGAGAATATCAATCCGAGGGAGCGGGTATTTATTCTTAATAGTTACCGCATTGAGAGGGCGATAATCCACACATAGACGTAGCGTCTTGTCTTTCTTCTTCACAAAGAGAGCGGGACATCCCCACGGGGAAGAACTAGGGCGAATATATCCTTTATCCATAAGCTCACTCAATTGCTCTTTTAAGATTGCTAGCTCATTGGGAGCCATCTTGTACGGCCTACGGGAAATTGGTGCCGTACCGGGTTGGAGCTCAATCTTAAACTCAACATCCCGATCGGGTGGCATGCCCGGTAAGTCATCCGGAAACACATCGGGAAACTCACATACCACGGGAATATCCTCAATCCTTTTTCCCTCGAGATGGTAGATTTTTGAAGTGGAGAATTTTGGATGGGGCAATCGGAGAATAGATGAACCATAGAGTGGGGAGTTTAGGTGAACTTCACGAGAATCGATATGTAGAACGGCTCTATGGAGTTTCATCCACCTCATACCTAGGATTATATCTATTCCTTGCCCACACAAAACTATGAGAGAAGAGGGGTATATTTTTCTTTCTAGGTGTAGTGGGACTTGCCTCAACTCTAGGTTTGTTTTTATCTTTCCACCGGGTGATGTGATGATATAGGGAATATCCAAAACGGTAGGAGTGAGTTGTAGGGTTTTTGCACATGCTTGACTAATGAAATCATGAGTTGCACCCGAATCAAAAAGAACCAAAGTGGAGTGGTTGTTGACCGAAAACATACCCGAAAGTACCGGTTCTCCCGCTTGAATCTCTTCGGCCGTGGTATAGTTGACTCGGCCATTCTTAGCATTTGGAGTGGAGGACTGATTGCGATTCCCATTCCCATTATTCCCATTGCGGTTTTGGTTGCTGTTGCCGCTTCCGGAACCATTGTTGTTGTTGCTCGGGTTGCGGGTCGGAACACGGCAATCCTTTGCGAAATGACCCGGACGTCCACAATTAAAGCACGGACCTTGAGGACCGGGCCTAGCACCTTGGTATTGCTGCTGTGGAGGGCGGAACGAGGTGGTATGCTGCTGATTTCCACCGTGGGGGTGGTGGTGTTGCTGCGGCACAAGCGACGTGAGCCCCCGTCGGCGGCAATGCGGCCCGAAACTTCTGTCCGGTCGGGGAAGTGATAGCTAGCTTGTACTTGGGCGGAGCGGAGCCGGATGGATTTCCTACGGCACGCTTCCTCTTCTTGTCCTCTTGGTGAGCACGGATAGCATCTTCTTGCACAATTGCGGCACTCATCAAGTCATTGAACGTGCCGGTAGTGACTTGAGCCAAGCGATCTTGTAACTTTGGGCTTAGCCCCGAACGAAAGCAATCCTTCTTCTTGTCATCCGTGTCGGCATGATAGGATGCATACTGAGCCAAGTAGTTGAACTTCCGTGCATACTCTTGCACGGTTCCGGCACCTTGCTTCAAACTAAGGAACTCTTGCAACTTGCGCTTCATGAGACCGGCGGGAATGTGATGCGCGCGAAATGCGGTGCAAAAGTCCGGCCAATTCACTTGAGTACCGGCGGGAAGTGCGGCGGTGAAACTTGCCCACCATGCACTAGCGGAGCCACGAAGTTGTTGAGCTGCAAAGAGAACCTTTTGCTCCGATGTGCAATTGAGGAGAGCAAACTTCGACTCAATGATGCGGAGAAAATTATCCGCCTCCAACGGATCGGTAGTAGCTTCACCAAACTTGGGCGGTTGAGTGGCCCAAAAATCGGCATAGGTGGAATTCCTCGGCCCTTGGGGTGGCGGTCCTTGGCCTTGTCCTTGGTTGGTTTGGCTTGCAAAGAACAAGCGGAACATCTCGTTTTGGTTGGACACGAGTTGTTCCAACGGCGTGAGGGGTGGAGGGTTGGGGAGTTGCTCTTCCCTCGCACCATGCCCACTTCCGGAAGCTTCACCACGGCGGGTATTCACCATCTGTCATGCATGAAAAATTTTCTCACGTTAGCTCATTAGACCAAGAGCTAAAATAGCAAGAACACATGACATTGGGCATAAGGGACCAAAAATTTCAGATTGCATGTACGAAGAAAATATTGATGGAAGAAGCATAATGCTTTGGCGACACACATATTCCATAGATTCTAACATAGTAGCAACATGATAGAAATTTTTGATACACGGAAAACCACGAATCCGATACAACCCGGTCTTAGGTTACATCACATGTGACCCACAAACAAACACAAATCTCGGAGAGCTTAATTAACAACACGCGGATCGTTTTCCAACACGGTTACATGCCTCACGAGATTACAAATCCTACACACATAGAGCTACGACCACCGGTCGTGACAACTACTCGTCGTCATCGCCGTAGTAGTCGGCGTCATCCCTCATGGGAGAGGGTGGTGCTCCGTCCTCGACGTCGGAAACATCCTCGCCATCACTCATCTCCACATCCTCCTCGGGTGGGATGATCTCAAGTGGCTCGGGAGGTCCGCCGTTAAGGATGGCGTGCAGGGCGTTGTTGGCGGCTTGGAGATGCTCAATGGTAGCGTTGTTATGCGCTATGGTCGCTCGGGCGTTTTGGAGGTCTCCCTCCAAAGCATCCCTAGCACCCCGAGTCTCCGGGAGGATAACATCCAACTCATCCTTCTCCTCGAGAAGGGCATCCACCTGGCCGGAGAGGACGTAGTTCTCCTCATTCGCGGCGGCGAGCTGGGCATCACGCTCATCAAGCGTAGCCTGCAGAGCGGCGGCTCCATTGCCCTCAAGGGCAAGGTGGGCGTCGTGGAGCTGCTCGAAGAAGTTCCAACGCTCCGTCTCGCTATACTCGAGCTGCGTACGGAGGGTATCCACCTCGGTAGTGCGCTCGGCTAGCTCGGCGGTGCGGGCAGCAAGCTCGGCGTCGCGAGCGGTGAGCTCGGCGTCGCGGGTGGTAAGCTCGGCGTCGCGGGTGGCGAGGGTGGCCTGCAGGGCAGCACGCTCCTGCTCCAACTCGAGCACCCGCCTCGCGAGGTTCTCACGGTCCAACATGAGCTTGCCGGGGGCCATCTGTCGGAGAATTTCGAAACACAAGTCAAAACTCAAGATCCAACAACAAAACATGCTTAAATGAGTAAAGCATGAATGATGGAATGGCACCAACTTTAGCAAAAGAATGCGACAAAACCCTTTTTGCATAAACCTAACACGGTTCCGTTTTTCTGGACAGAATCGACAGGCTACCAAAACTCGATGATTACTCCTGTTTCTGGGCAGAATCAAAATTTTATTTTGTTACGAAAGTTTTAGACAATTTCTTAAGCTTTCCAACGCATCCTAGAACAGCTCAATCCGACTTGTCGCTTGAAAGTTATGCACGATCTACGACAGGGACAGAACCGGAGCACATTCTGCAAATTCCAGAACAGCTCTCTGTAATGGGCAATTCTAGCTACGTTCCAGATTTTCACAAGACCTGAGACTAGGAGATTGTTGTAGTGCATAATACAAGCTTTCCCGAAAGTCCTTATTTGCCTCATTTGGATAAGTAACTTGGAAGTTATGCTTATTTTGGTGAAAGTCAAGAAATCTGCCATGTTTTGCCTCGTTTTAGTGTTTCGGTTTCTACCTCTTTGTGAGAATTAAGCTAGGTGACCAAATTTTTGGGTCGTTTCATTTGGATACGTTCACATGCATATGTTTGACATGATGACATGATATGCAAGGATGATGGATGCTCAATATGTCGTTCCGTACGTCCTCACAAAATTAAAAGACCGCGCCCGCCGATACGAATATCGGACAAGCGCATCGGTGGCACACACACACCTCTCACACGATACTACACGAGCTAAAACGTTGTTATGTACCTGCAAGAGATGGATTCCAGCAACATTACATCAAATTCAAAAGAAACAAGCCAAAAAATAAATCCATGTCACCTCGCCTCACATGGAGAGCTCTCGAATAAGAGTGTATTCGAGTCACACCAATAATATCATGCGAAAATTTGACAACACTCAATCACATACCTTTGCTCAAGCCGTAGTTGCAAAATATTTAACAATCATAACACGGGGTTAGTTTTGCCACCATTCTATATAGTCCTTATATTGGCCTTTCTATCTAGACTCGTACCTCACCGTGACTCAAAAACGGGTTTTAAGATTTTTAGAATGAGTGTTAGCGTGACGCAAATCCCAAGTCGGCTCGATACCACGTGTCACACCCCTATCCCGAAAGATAGTTAAGTGTGGTACGGATCGCCTTGGGAGATGATTGACGAAGCAACCATGCATAGCATCACATTAACAAACATACACGATTTGCAAAGTTACATAATTAAGTCTTGATTACAACATAGAGTTCGAATAAAAGATACATTAGGTTTGAGATTAAGTTTTACATAACCATAATCTTTGTTCGAATTTAAAGTGCGGAAGCGAAATACAACTCGACGATACATAGATAACTTAAATGAACCATGCCGGCCTAGGCCACGGCTCACTCATCATGGGTCGGAGAGCTAGGGACCCATTCAATGGTCCACTCTTTGGGCTCATCTCCATCCCAAACCACCTTACCACAACAATCACGAAACCGGCTTGCGGGAAACCCGTAAGTCAACATGTAGTGGCAAAGCCCGAGTATCTAACATACTCCGCAAGTCTTACCCGTCAAATTGGCCATCTAAGACCGACGCCTAGATGCATGGGGTTTGACCGGTTTAACTTGGCCTTTTTGCATAAATAGCACCTATGCTAATTAGGTTGGCAATTTTATTACTTAGCCAAATTAATAGGGTGATTGCATAAAAGAAACTTTAGTGAGCATGCTAACAATACAAGAGTTTGCAATACAATTTAATATCAATATAAAACAGCAAGCTATTCAATCTCTTTCCATTACTATACATTGCGAACTGCTCGAATCAAGTGGTACTCATTAACCGAGAGGAAACGGCGATAATTATCGAATTATTAATCCTGCAGGAAAGAACCCAAATGCACGACATACGCATCATTTAAGAACACGTATGGCCACCGTTCGCGAGTTCATCATAAAGTAAAACACGGGGCCACCGACCCCGAGTACACGTCCCCTTGCGACCGTTCAACAACGCGCCCAAGGCTTAACCCATGTACTCTCCAACGGTCCTCAACCCGTGCAACCACCGTGCCATACACATCACCTCCGGGTCGGTGAGATATCCGGCTCACTTTACAACTTACAAGCTACGTAGGTTTACCAATCCCCATAAGAAAGGTATGCAAGTGGTACACAACTCAAACTTGTTCGCGGAGCCACAATGGGGTGTTCTCAATTTTAACCACATTCATCATGTTCAAGTTTAATCATAAACCATAGGTGAGATTCCCCATTCTATCGTTGACTCCATAAATCTAGCATAGCAATTCTAACGAGGATATGACACATGAGCGACATAGGATATATAGGAATTTATGCATGTGGATTTCCAATCAACGCCTAAGAACTTAAATGCACATTCATCATCCTTAATATAGTGATAAAAGAAGGACATTTCAAATAATAGGAATGCACCGGGGCTTGCCTTGAGAGTGATCGAAGTTAGTACTAGCTTCACAAGCGTTGAGCGTGGCAATAGCTTCTTCCGGCGGAGTCAATTCGGCGTCGTCACCTAAGGAATGAAATGCAATGCATAAGTAATATGCGTACAAGGGTGATGAATAGAGTAATGCATGTGTGCTGTTTTGTAAAGATGCCCATGAACATATTAATCACAAGTTTGTTTGCTCAAACCCTAACACGCATGACATGTCTCTTGTTTTATTTAAGTGGGGTCTAAAGACATGACAAGCATGGTCATACTAATGTAATGAGTAATGACTTGGTGCACAGACATGAGTGCTGTGGTTAGTGTAGGTTTAGCACTAATATTTTAGCAAGTTTTTATAGTGCAACACGAAGAAATCTAGGCCTATGCATTTTAACATCACATGCGATGACGATTCCCTTTTAGAATAGAAATTTGATTTCAAAATTCATACATAGGTAAAATACATAGAACCTTTTGACTAAACCTGCCATGGGGTGCTAAAGGACCTAATGAACAGTAGACTTTACATAAACATGCATGAACAGGAATTTTAATGACATAAAACCAATTATGTATGTGCTGAAAATGACCCTTTAGAAATTTAGATCTAGGGTTTGCAAAAATCATTACTTAACATGCTCAAAATTTATCATGGGATTTTCCACATGTGTACAGTACCAAAATGAAATTAATGGCCAAGTTTTATGCAAAAATAATTTATACAGATTTAATTAAAAATTAAATACAGAGAATGCAAGAAATGCAATAACTCGAAAAATATGAAATGAAATGCAGATCTTCCAGTGCCAAAAATTCATGTGTGTGAGGGTGAAGACTTTGGCCAAGTGGCTTTTAATTTGGATTTATATTTTTAAAGTTATGGCCTAGTTAAGTTTTTAGGGGTTGACTTTTGTCATTTTTATAAAAATGTGAAGATGACCAGATCTGAGGAGTTCATGTTACTTTTATGAAAGTACAGGTCTTCTAGTTTCCAAAACATTTTAGTTTGTAATTTTTGGACGATTCAAACGTTAGATATGAATTTTTCAAACTCCAACGAAGTTCAGACCTAATTACGAAAATGCCATCGAGTACATTTAAACGAGAGGGGGCGGCGCGGGCTCCGGCCGCGGTGGTCGGCGCCGGCGAGGCTCGCCGCGGTGGCGCTAGGGTGGAGCTCATGCTCCGAGCTTTGGGGAGAATGAAGCACATGCGATGGGGAGCACGACGGTGGGGTCCACGGGGGCCCGCGGTGGCCGGAGAGGTGGTGCGGCGAGCGGCGGCGCTCGGGAGGCTGCGGCGGCGGCGCGCGCGCGGCACGAGAGGGAGAGAAGAGGTGGGGCTTGGCCGAGGAGCATCACCCGAGCACGGAGGAGGGCGGCGTGGGGTCGAGCTGGAGCGGGGGCGGCCGGAGATGGGGTCTCGACGGAGAGGTGGCGGAGCGGGCGTTGCCGGCGGCGGCTTTTCTCCAAAATCCCGACGACCCGGGGCCGGAGGGGGAAGCGCGTCAAGGGAGGGAGCTCAAGCACGTCTTGGCGCACGCATTGGCGCGGAAAGGAGGGGTGCGCGGCTTACCTAGCTCGCGTGCGGCGCGGAGGCGGCCATGGCGGTTGTGGAGTCCGGCGGCGGCGATTTCTCCTCGCGCGCGAGCTGTGGCGGCCGAGGGGGAGAGCTGGCGGTGCGGGGAGGAGCCAAAGGAGCTGGGGCAATGATTTGAGGTGAAAATGGGTGATGGGAGCTTGGCCTCCGTGCCGTTTTCTAAGCGCGGCCGGACGGCGGCAGAGAGGGCGAGCGGCCGGGCGGGAGGAGTAACTCCGGTGCGTTTCCTGTTGGCCGGCGGGTACCAAAACGGTTGGGGAGCTGGCAGGGGTGGCGTGGTGACGGAACAGGGCGGGCACGCGCGCGGCGGCGGCCAGGCTGGCCGGACCGGCGGTCCTCCGGTCGCCATTGCCCACCGGGTACTCGTAGCTCGGGTCGAGTTGAGTTTGAATCTCCAGTTTGGTATTTTGGATAACATTCATAGTTCTACGGCTCCAAAAATAAAACCAAAAATATGGGGAGGTTCAGGATGATTTACTTTAATTTTCATCTTTTAGTTTGAAGTTACAAACTTGCTTCCAAAAATTCATACAAAATTCACAAGTAGCAGTGTTTCAGATTTGAATTTGAATTTTTGGGCTTTCAAAACTTTGTTCAAAAATTTGGTAAAAATATTGTAAATTCATCTTTTTACATGAGCAATCCAGTGGTGCAAAAATATGCGGGTAGTGTTTTTATAATTTTTTGCATTTTGGTTAGGGCTAGGGTTTAGGAGTAGGTTTTTCCTTTTTGCTTTTTATTTTTCTTCTTCTCCTTTGGGTAATTAGTATTAGTACTTTGTTAGTGAAGTGATTAGGGTACTAACTACGGGATTAGCCTTAATCGTGACATGGGATGTCACACAATGACACGGCCTTCTTGCATAAGCACACATCCAAGTCCCGTACTGGATGCATCACTATACACATCAAAGGATTTAGTGATGTCCAGTCGAGCCAATACGGGAGCGAGTGGTTAGCAACTTCTTCGGATTCTGAAAAGCTTGTTCACATTGATCATTCCATTCAAACTTTACTTCCTTCTTCAGTAGCTTCGTGATAGGTTGTGCTAGCTGTGAAAAATTGGGGATGAAACGCCGATAATAACCCGCTAGTCCAAGAAAACTTCGAATTTATGAGATAGACTTTGGTGGCTTCCAATTCAATACATCCCGAACCTTTCCAGGGTCAACAGACAATGCCTTCACTTGAAACCACATGACCAAGGAATGGAACCCGATCTAACCAAAATTCACACTTGCTAAACTTGACATATAACTTATGATCCCGTAAGCGTTGTAGTATAATCCGAAGATGTTTGGCATGCTCTTCCTTATCCTTGGAGTATATGAGAATATCATCAATGAAGACCACTAAAAACTTATCCAGCTCCGGCATGAACACTGAATTCATCAAATACATGAAGTAGGCCGGAGCGTTGGTTAATCCAAAGGACATTACTAGATACTCATAAAGACCATATCTAGTAGAGAAGGCGAGTCTTCGGAATATCTTCTTCTCGAATCTTGATATGATGGTACCCCGAACGGAGATCAATTTTGGAAAATACCTTTGCACCAACCAACTGATCAAATAGAATGTCAATACGGGGTAACGGATATTTATTCTTGATGGTCACTTCATTCAACGGTCAATAATCGACGACAAGGCGTAGACTTTTGTCCTTCTTCTTCACGAACATAGCAGGGCAACCCCAAGGTGATGAACTTGGGCGTATGTACCCTTTGTCCAACAAATCCTTCGAGTTGGATTTTCAGCTCTTTCAACTCATTATGTGCCATCTTATACGAGTATCGAGCCGGAGACGTCCCGGTTGGAGTTCGATTTTGAATTCAACATCCCGGTCAGGAGGAAGACCAGGGAAGATCATCGGGGAATACATTAGGAAACTCACGGACAATGGGAATACATTTCAAGGATTTTTCTTCGAGATGATGGACAACAAGAGTTTTGGTTGGAGCCGGACTCAAAGGAATGGAATCCAATCCATGAATTGGAGAATTCAAATGAACGATGCGAGGCGTGATGTCTAGTAAAGCCTTATGAAAAGTCATCCATTGCATACCTAAAATAAGATCTATCTCTTGCTGCTCTAGCATAATAAAGTTGGTGGAATATAATTCCGATTCAACTCCACCGGTGCCTTTCGTAGGATTTGATCAGCATGAATTTGACCACCAGGAGATCGAATCGTATAAGGATTTTTAGTAGTATAGGTAGATAAGTTATGCCTTCGAATGCAAGATCGGCTAACAAAATTATGAGAAGCACCCGAGTCGAACAAAATGACAACGGGGCGAAGATGTAGCAAGAACATACCCGCAAGAACAGGTTCACCTTCGGGGATGTCATCCGGACTTGTGAAGTTCACACGGCTAGTCCTGTTAGAAGAACCTCGTTGTTGAATTGCAGCTTGCCCTTGCGATCGCTCGTTACCATTCTTCTTCGGAAATGGACAACTATTGATGAAATGACCAGTTTGACCACAATTGTAACACCCTTTAGGATTATTCTCGCCTAGCTTGAGGAACACTACGCGCGGATCGATTTGCTTGCTGTTGAGGTGGTGCACGTTGAGCATACCGCTCTGTCGGGGTGGCCTATCATAACCTTGATGTGGCGGGCGATAATATTGTTGCTGAGGTGCTACCCGAAAGCGTTGTCCGGTGGGTGAAGTGTACACCGGACGATACTTCGTGGAGGACCAGGAGGTGTACCACTTGGTGGAGCCTTCCTCTTGCGCTCATCGGCTAGCACTTCACATTGAGCATCCTCTTGAATGATAGTTGCATTAACCGGATCATTAAAAGTTCCAGTGGACTGCCAAGTTAATTTCTCCTTTAACACGGGGTTCATGCCCTTTCGAAAGGCAGCACGCTTCTTATCTTCGGTGTCCACATAAAGAGGACCATATTGGGCTAAATGATTGAACCTCTCGGTATACTCAAGAACGGTCCTCCCTCCTTGTTTCAAATCTTGAAATTCTTGCAGCTTTCTTTCCATCAATGCGGTAGGAATATAACGAGCGCGAAAGGCAGTTTTGAATTCATCCCATCGCACTATGTGTCCTTCTCGGAAGAGAAGCCGGATAATTTGCCCACCAAACACCGGCAGGTCCTTACGATGAGTCGTGTCTGCGAAGAGAGGCTTTTGTGCGTTGGTGCACTGCAGCAATCCAAACTTGGACTCTATGCCACGGAGCCAATGATCAGCATCCAGGGGCTCGTTGGCACGCTCAAATGGTACTCGGATGAGTTGACAGAAAATCTTGATATGTACTTTGTCGTGGATGATCGTCACGACGTCCACCATTGCGACTTGAGTTCCGAGCTATTTCTCCGAGCAAACCAGTGTCCTCTCGCCTTGACTCAAGCAACAGGGCGAGAATCTGTTCCAATGTAGCTGGTGGTGGCGGTGGAGGTGCATTGTTGCGAGCTCCTTGCTGGGAACTCTCGGCCTCAAAGCGATTACGAGTGTTCACCATGCTGAAATAAAATTGTGGATGTACTTTAGTTCCTTACTCCTTGTAGACCAACACAATCCTTTTAGGAAAAAAATCAATGTACATGACAAGGAAATTTCATAATAGCAACTCGGTAACGAAGTTGAAGATCTTTCAAGGCATTCGAGCTCACTTACAAGAATTTTCAAGGATTAGGATTTGGAACAAAATCTGATCGAACTTGAAATTTTTAGGACATCCTTAAATCAAATTTTAAGTTCTTGATTATTCCAATTTGTTTTTCGAATAGCAACCGGAAGATTGAAAAGTGAGATAAGGCATATTTTAGTTCAGTTATTTTATGACATGCCATGATGCAAGTTTCATTGTTAAACCTAACCGTTCCTTACTCAAAAGAAAATATTACTTCCGTCTTAGCGGTAAACGAAACTTCGGTGGCGACCTGTACTCAACCATGTAAATTAATCTAAGTTTTCGATACACAACACACTAACGTGGTTAGTGTACCCGTAGAAGATCCATTTCGGAAACAATACATCAAATTCAAAAAAAACTACGAAAATAAAAGCAGTTCTACTAGTAACGATCCATGGAAAAGGATCGTCTCGTGGTATCCCACGAGCCAAAGGGAGTCCCGTATATGTCGCGGGAATAGACACCGATATCCGCGTGTCGGCCCACGCACGTACCTTCGTTGAAGATTCCATAGATGCAAAATTTAAACTAACCCAAGGTTATTTTTTGCCACCAACTCTAACATCCTTATACTGTGCATACTAACGTATCCTCATTCGTAAATACGACGTAGTTTCCAAAATATGTCGTAGTTGTTGTATTACCATGGAATTGGTTCTGATACCAGCTGCAACAAACCGACCCACGGATCGTGATTCCCGAGGTTCTGTTTAAGCATACACTTGATAATACAACAACCGGCCAACTTTATATTACAACGAGAGGAAAATATCTTCATAATTTACATCGAGTTGATTAAGTTGAAAAGAGCGGAAGTTAAACAAGTTCAAGGTTAGAGAAGTGCGGAAGTACAAACGTTGATACATCTCGACGATTATACAACAAAAGGTGATAAATCCGAGCCCATACGGATTATCACTTAGCCAAGCACATTATTGCGGCAGACTAGGCTCCCGGTGGGAAGTCCAGCCCTCCGGAATCTGCATATCCCAGGGCATAACACCAACAGGGCAATATAATGCATCATTACCCGAAACCAAAAACAACAAAAGCACAAAGCCCGAGCAACTAGAGCTCGACAAGACTAACCCGTCCAAAAATGGCACTCTAAGGCCGACGCCTAGACATGCAAAGCTCGGAGGGTGTAGCTGGTTTTGATAATAAAGCAGCGACTAAGGCATTGTTCCTTACTTTCATGATTTTAGCATCTATTAACTTGTACAAAAAGTAACAATGAAATTAGCAACAAGAAAGATATACATACTCGTAAAGCTTAAATGAGTATCATCATAAGCAATCATAAATACCCAAAGCTTAGTTCAAGTTGTTACTACGATGTGACTCGGTTCACAAGTGGTACTCATTACTGCGAGGGACAGACGATACGCATCGATTTATCACCAGCTGGGAAAACCCGAGGTACACGACATACGCATCATTTAAGAACACGTATATCAACCGTCACCATGACATCCTACAACTTTGTAGGGTCCAAATCCTCGAGTGGGCAGCCGTTCAACGGTACCTCGTGAACTCCGTCCACCCCAACGGATCCTACGACCAAGGATTCGGGTAACCTACGCCATTTCAAACTGTTAAGGTTACGTAGGTTTACTAGTTCTCATACAACTAGCATGCACTCGGTCATTGTTCAATACTTGGTCAAGCGGGGCCAACAACGACACGATCCTTAACCGACGAAAGACGGGGCTACGGCCTTGCAAGCCATGTCCTCCGAAGGCACATGCACTTGCCCTTTCACTTACAGGGCCCGTCCACGTCTCAACTTTTAATTGTTTATACACGAACGATCCGCCAACTTGCGAGACAAGCCCTCTCCCGGCCCTTGCCTTCGCTCTTTCCAAACAGACTCGTTCGGTCTCAAGATTAGCTTTTCGATTCATTAACTTCCAAATCTCGAAGCTTCCATGCTCCAAGTACAATTAAGCAATTTATACCAATAAACTTATGACGTAAGCATAGCCAATTTTCTATCGAACTACCTCTACCGAGTATATCACTAACATAGGTCGGATCGCGAAACAATGCAGGTGGGTTTCATACATCACCTACACTTAATGCACAAACACCCTAGACATCTAGTAGTGTTATACCGAAAGGAAAGACATTTTTAAAATAGGGATGATGCACCGGGGCTTGCCTTGTGCCACAGTGGAAATGTTAGCAACTTTTGGTGCCGGTTCTTATGTTGATTCCTTACGAAGATCCTCGACCAAGCACTCCGTCGTTTCCTAAATTAACGATATGTCAATAGCGATAAATGCAGACGATGCAAAGGTATGACGATGCAAATGTCGATGATACAAATATAGCTAGGTTACAAACATGGTTCTTGAAGACATATGCATGAAATATGAACTTAACCTATTATTTTATGTGAGTTTCATATGAGTTTACAAAAATAGAACATATGATTATAAGCATAACATTTTCGTGGTAACTTAGCATGCCCTTCAGACCTACTTAAATAACCAAAAGATGTGACATGAGCTAATTGACATGGATTCTAAATTTTTAATTTAAAAGATGCACACATTATTCATAAACAAATAAACATGTTATGCACAAATTAAATACTACCATGCACACATGCATATACAACATCATCAGACCATACTAATGGATAGAACAAATCAATAGGAAACTAACAAAGTCGAATTTGCAATATTATCACATATAGATGATTAAATATGATTTAAAATAGTGTTATGGATGTCCTTCTCAATCTAGGAAAAACCAATAAGAATTTCTGATCTTCAATGCTACCAGAGGCTAGATCATGAAACAAGGAATCCAACAAAATTAGATTGACTCAATTTGAAGTTAGGAATCAAAAGATATGATTTTTGCAAGGTTATTGTATTTTTCTGGATTTTTAATTCGTGAAAATGGAAAATCCTAGAACTGGAGCAATCAGAGAAAGGCCACATAGAGGGCTGCAGAGTTCGGGATCGGCAGTGGCTATGACCGTACGGAATCCGGCCGGTCTGACCCAGCTTGTGGCCATGGCGGACGACCTGCCGGAGGCTCGCCGGCACGGCGGCCGGAGTTGGCCCAACGGCGGCCAAACTCGACGAAAAAATATGTTACATGCTCAGCTCGACGAGGGGAACAGAAAGGTGGTGTTGGCTTCACTAGAATCCGGACGTAGGCACACCGGCGGCGAGAGGCAGCTCGAGCAGGGCTTCGGCGGCGTCTAAAGCTCATCGTGCTCAACCAAATGACCAACGAATTGCTACTGGAGCTTCACAGGGACATGGCAAAGACCGGCATCGAGTTTGTGGAGGTCATGGGTGGCCGGAAACGGGTGCGCACCACAGAGGCAGAGGCGGCGGCGCCCGGAGCTGAGGAAGAACAGGCGAATCTGGTCAGACCTGGGCACAATACCGAGGGATGAGCTTCCAGGGAGGAGCAGAGGGACGTTGCGCAGCTCTAGGACGAGGAATCGTGAGAAAGGACGCACCAGAATGAAAGAATTCAGCGATATGGCGGAGGACGACGGTGATGAGCTCCAGGGAAGAAACTGCGTCGATCTCGCGGTCTAGGACACCTAGACCAGAGGGGAGGCCATGGGGAGGTGCAGCGTGGGCTTGTGGAGCTTCTGGTTACGCTAGCTCGTCGAGGGACAGCTGGAGCTAGTCGGGCGACGGTGAGGCAGAACAGGCGGACGGTGGTGGCGGGTTGGTTTTGCTCGAGCGCGAAACAGGGAGAAGGAAGAAGCCAGTCCTAGCTTTATGCCATGAAGCAGAGGGATCAGGTGGCAAGGAAAAACCTGCGTGGCGCCGGGATAGCGGGGCAGCGCGGCAGGAAAACTCCAGGCCGGCGGTGAGCAGCGCAGTGAGAGAGAACCAGGAGAGATCGGATAAATTTGCTATTTTGCAGAACAGTCCTCCGACAATTAAATAATTCAAACCGGTATTTCTAGGCCACAGAAAAATATGGCGAAATTCCAGGATGTATATCAAATAATTCTGAACAACTTTCCTTATTGTCCAAAGATCCAATTCTTCTCCGAAAAGTTTATAAAAATTCCACAATACAGCTGACTTGGGTTTAATCTTTACTTAAATGGGCATTTTTCCTTTTTGAAAAAAAATTCCAGTAAATTCCTCATAATTACCTATCATTATGCCCAATCCAAGAAAAATACAATATACATATACTTTTGTTGAGGAAATGCATATTTTTTCCAGCCTTAGCATTTGACCTTTGTTGATCCGTTTTGTTTAAATTCGGTGTGGATCCTTTAGCGGTGGTACTTAGGTGATAGCGATGCTTTCACCGACACAGGGTGTCACATGCCTCCAAGATTGCTGTAGGTTTAATGAGTTTAATGAGTCACAAGTGCAATTGGGAGACATTTCCTGGACAAGATGCATTTAATAGAGAGGTCTGTGAAACATGGGCCGAAGCACTGTGTCAAAGTGTTACAAGATAGAAGGAAAGCTATACGCAAGAAGTATCTAGAGGAATACGCAGAGCTCAAGATCGATAGAGATAGTGGTGGGTATGTGGCCCATGAGGAGGCGTTGGACATTTGGCGGAAGAATCGATAAAAGTATCCACATAAAGTTGCTTGGATTCATGCCGTGCCACCTCGTGGATGGAAGTTTGAGACAAGAAAAGAATTGAATGCGTGGTGCTATGGACGAATGATGATGTACGTGGAAGAAGGGCGGAAAAAGAGACTCATATAGTTAAATCTTCATGTTGTGGTGCTTCGTTCGAATTTTAATTTTGATGTTGCGAACTTTTAAAAATTATGAATTTCGTGTTGTGAACTATGATTTTTCTAGTATTGGTGTTTTTTCATCTGCTGATAACATAACAATAATTAAATGGAAATGAAATGAAGGATTGTGTGTACCATGGAGCAAATGCGTTGGAAATGGCAGAATCTTGGAACACGCCAAACCACCCGGCGTGTTTGTGCATGTGACAACATGTGTGCATGGAACATGAAGCAATTGAGGCTGTCATGCATGTAAAACTTACATTGGCACTTGTCTCCACTCTATAAACCCTCCCGCTCGATCGCTCACCTCCAATGCCGGTATGGCTTACCGATCGGACTTCATAAACCAGTTGTTCGGGTGAAAAAGACGGGCATCTTGATTCTTGGAAAAATTTCCTTGCTGAAATAAATGCTTGGCTACTCCGGCTCCCCACAAATGACCTTTGTCTATACTATCTCGTGCCTTTGACAAACGATGCACAAAGTAATAGTTACACTTATGAAAGGTGAATTGAATGATAGTAGAAATTGGCATTCCACAAATTCCTTTCAACACATAATTAAAAACTTCGATACATTAGTAGTCATTATGCCATATGTAGCACCACCCTCATCAAATGCTAGAGCCCACTTACTTTTCTTAAGTAAATGTTCTTCTAACCACTCCTTAGCTCCTTCATTCATGATCTTCTTTAGGTCCTCTAGTCTAGAGTAAAACTTCGTCTCCTCCATCTCTTTGCATAAAAGTTTCAGCTCTCTTATAACCTCCTTACTTTTTTGCATCCTCCATATATTTGTGTGACATCCCCTTCGAGACACCGAGGAATCGGTACGAGAGGGACACTCGACGAAGCGAGTTACAACAGAAACATCATCTCGTACAAGCCGGAATATATACATCATGGCATAATACAACCAGGTTTTCAAAATACAAACATTGGGCAGCGGAAATATAACATTATTGAAGTTTAACATCCTACGAGGATTCAGCAGAAACTTGCTCTTTTGTACAATTCCAAAAGACTCCAAACGAAACAACGCGATGCACCGAGCCCTTCGTACATCACGGTCCTCTCTCTTCAAGGCGTGGACATACGTTCCCACCGAAGGGAACCTCCCTCCGGACAATGCTCCTACTCGGGAAGCTGCCATACAAGTCGTGGTAGTACGACTCGTTTCTCGAAAGGTAACGAACAAACCCCGAATATTCTAATACTCGGCAAGACCGACCCGTCAACATGGCACGCTAAGGCCGACGCCTAGTATGCAAAGGCTTTCCGGCTGTGGGGTTTACTCCTTTGCGAAAAGCAGCATTAAAGGGTGGGTCCTTACTTTCGGTATTTTAGCTCACGTTATGTTCATTAGCCTTGATGTTTGCAACCTATCACTATTTCAATCAAGTTCTCAAGACAAGATAAAATAGATCATTAATCTTCCCATCTCTCATCTTCATCTTCCATGTAATTTAACTACGATGTGACGAGCTAAACAAGCGGTACTCATTACTGCGAGGGACAGCGATTCGAATCGATTTTATACCAGCTGGCAAAACCCGACTACACGACGTATACGCATCACACCGATCGTATACGACAACCTTTCCCGCTAGCACCGACAGCAGACTAGCCATTTCCAACTCCCCGGGAGTATGGCGAAGCCACGACTACCCTCGTGGTCTACCTATCTCCCTCCCGTGAGACTATCCTCTCACTAACGACCCGATAAAAGAGAGCCGGCTACGCTACATCTCCGGGGCGATAGGGTACATCAGCTTGCCGGGCCCATGATACCAGCATGTAGTACGGTACGTTCAAACTTGTTCAACTAAGCCGACAATGGTACGGTCCTTGACCGACTCGGACGGGGCTACCACCTTGCAAGACCTCATCTCACTGCGGGCCCGTCCGGTCTCAACCTCATTAACACTCTCTCCATCTTAGTGTCAACACAAAATAATCCTTAAAGCCTCCATGCTTTAAGATTCCCTAACCATCTACCGTTGCCACTATGAATTAAGCTTAACCTCTATTGAGCTACCTGTACCAAGTATAGAATAAACAAACGGAAACCTACCATAATGCAGCTAGGGTGTCAACCATTCCCTAACACCTAATGCACAAACATAACTGTACTATGTGATAAAATAAAATATTTAAAAACATAGGTAGGATGCACCGGGGCTTGCCTTGATTCTGTTCGAAGTTAGCTTCCTCGGCGGCTGGGTCGACTTCGAGATTCCCGCTCTCGACTCGCCCTCGGGTGGAACCTCGATCACTTCGAACCTAGTCGACCGAGCAATGCGTTGCGAATCACAATCATGTATGCATGAATGCTCATGATGAACGTATGCAAGGATTCATTAATTAAGTCCCATAAGTAATAATTAACAATTAATGCTTAATCATCTTAGTTAATTAACAATTAGGGATGAGCATGTGCATTAAGCAATAATTCGAGTAATTATGTTGATTAATGAATGCTTAATCAAGGTCATTATTTATTAATTAGTTCTGTTCCTTAATTACTTAGGTTTAATAATCAATAAATTATTCTGGTTTATTAAGCATTAAATAAATCATTACTTTAAGTGATAAAAGGTTATTAGATTGTGATCACATGAAATAATACGAGTTTAAGTTTAATTTTGGAAAATAAATTTCATAACTAATTTTGTCTGCAGTATCTCCTTCATCAAATAAAATTATTTTTCACAATTAAACATTTTATTTACATAAAATAATAGCTTTTCTTTAATCAAAGAAAGTGATTAATTACTACTTATAAAATAATTTTACTCGAAATAAATATTTTATTTCACAAATAAATAGATCTTATTTTTCTGAGTCTAACATACTTGGTTTGACATTTTTCCAAATTTTAATGAATTTTCTACGAATTTTGGAAATTTGAATTTGATTCCGTGCCACACGTAAGGCTACGGTGGTTGGCACACGGAATCTCCACGTGGCCACACGCGATCCCACCCGCTTGTGGTCCGTGGTGTGGCACCACCGCGGCGGTAGGCCGCGGCGGCGCGGCCACCGGAGACGGCCGGGCTCGGACCAAAGCTCGCCGCGACGACACCGTTCTACTCTACGCGACTAGGCGAACCTTCCGGTGAAGACGCGAGCACATGAGCTCCACCGGAGAGGCACCGGCGGCGAGAACCAGCCACGGCGGCGACTCCGGCGAGGTGGGACGCTCGCTAGAGAGCTCGAACCTTAAGGAAACATAACGAGAAGCTACTACGGAGCATGCACAAGCCCGTCATGAGATCAAAGGAACATGAGCAAGCTCGGAAGGGGGTGCTCACCGTGGGACTCGCGGACGGCGGTGACCGGAGTTGACCGGCTCTCTATGGAACAAAAGCATGGATGAGCTACTGGAAACCTCGAGCATCTAGTTGCGCATCGCTACGAAGAGAAAATAGGGCAAACGGCTCACCACGGCTCGTCGATTTGGAGGTGCGGCGACGACACTCCGACGGTGAACTTCTTGAGAGAACGATGAATTGCTTGGGTTCTAGGGGATTGAAGGGCGAGTGGCTCCGCGGGGAGTTGCTTGTGGACTCGGCGAAGCCGGCGGTGCGGTGGTCCGGGACGGAGGAGCACTAGAGTGGCCCGGCGACGGCGCTCCAGGGAGGAAGAACGGTGACGGTCGGGGAGGAGAAATGGGAAAGGAAGAGGGAAGGATAGGAACGGGGTGTTTTATCGCCCGGGGAGGCGGCAATGGAGCACGCAGCCGAGCGGCTGCGTGGTGCCGGGCACTGCGTGGCCGGCGGCGTGGCGGCCTGTCGGGGAGGCGGTGCAGGGCGCGGGCGGTGGTGAGACGCGGGAGAGGGAGAGAGAGAGAAGAGACCGACGCCGGGGCCGATCCGGAAAGTTTACAAAAAGGCCCTCCTACTTTCACGTAATTAAAAAGTAGCCTTCCCAAGCTCCAAAAATTCCCAAATTTTTCGGGGTTTAAATGAAAACATTTTAGGCATATTCCTATTAAGTCGAGGGTAAAACTCCAAATAAATTTTGGATTAAAAATTCATAGTTAAAATTAATAAAAGAAGCTTTGTTTATTTCTTGTAAATATTTTTACAAGGCAAAATATTTTCAGGAAATTTTCATAAATCTTTATTTATGATATTTGAGGCATAGAAAATATTAATCATAAATTTTCTGTTTATTTCATTTCTTTTTAAACACTTCCTTTCTTCTTTATCTATTTTGTTATTTTATGTGTTTATTTTTAACACAAAATTTGATATCTTCAAAAATGCAACAATGTAATGACATGCTCATGATGACATGAAATGCATTATTTTCTCGAGAGTTATTACAGCCCTCCCCTTACAGGAATCTCGTCCCGAGATTCACGATCGAAACGACTAGGCGATAGTGCTAAAGAACTCGGGGTAGTTTGATCGAAGAAATTCTTCTTGTTCCTAAGTAGCTTCAGCTTCCGAGTGATTACTCCATTGGATCTTGTAGAACTTAATGGTCCGATGACGAGTCACGCTATCCTTGGTGTCGAGAACTTTAACCGGTCGTTCGTCGTATGTTAAGTCTTGCTGTAACTCGTTCCACCTCGTACTGTCGGTATATCCATTTGTGGTTTTAAACACTTCTTCGGTTGAGATACATGAAATATGTTATGGATACCTGCCAAGTGGGATGGCAATTCCGGTCGATACGCTACGGCTCCACATCTTTCCGGGATTGGAAAAGGTCCAATGTATCATGGTGCTAACCTGCCCTTGATTCCAAACCTTTGAACACCTTTGGTAGGAGATACTCGAAGATAGACTTGATCTCGAACCCGAAATACTAACTCTCGACGTCTTTTGTCGGTATAGCCGATCTGTCGAGATTTAGCCCTTTTAAGGTTCTCCTGAATGAGACGTACTTGCTCCTCTCGCATCTCTTACTAGATCTGGTTCGAAGATTACTCTTTCTCCACTTTCGGACCAATTCAAGGGTGTACGGCAACTACGCCCATATAGAGCTTGGAACGGTGACATTCCGGCACTCTCTTGATAGCTGTTATTGTAAGAGAACTCGGCTAACGGTAAGCATTTCTCCCAATCTTTACCATAGGTTAAGACACATGCTCGAAGCATATCCTCGAGGTATTGATTGATCCTTTCCGTCCGTCCATCCGTTTGAGGATGATATGCGGAGCTTCGTATCAACTTTGTTCCCAAGGATTCTTGTAGTTGTTCCCGTAATCTGGAGACAAACTGCGTTCCTCTATCCGATATAATGGTCTTCGGCACTCCATGCAAACAGAGAATTCGAGTGATGTATAACTCGCATACTTCTCGGCAGTGTACCGTGTATGTACCGGTATGAAGTGAGCAGACTTCGTCAACCTCGTCCACAATAACCCGGATAGAGTCATGTTTCCGTGGGCTTAGTGGTAATCCCACGATGAAGTCCATGCCGACGTCTTCCCACTTCCATTCGAGAATACTCGGAGGTTGTAAGGGTCCCGCTTGCTTCAAGTGCTCGGCTTTGACCCGCCGACGGACATCACACTCATTGACATACTTGGCGATTTCCCGCTTCATGCGTGTCCACCAAAATCTTTGCTTCGGATCTTGATACATCTTGTTGGTTCTAGGATGAATAGAGTATTTGGACATATGAGCTTCATTCATTATCTTCTTGCGAAGTGGTAGGTCTTTTGGTACTACCAATCGATTCTTGAACCAAATGACTCCTGTCTCGTCCTCTCGGAAGCATTTAACTTCACCCTTCCTGAGTCGTCTCCTTATGTGTCCTATACCAACACTTTCCCGTTGCGCTGCTATCACTTCTTCACGAATGGTAGGAATGAGAGCCAAATTAGTCATGGTTCCATACGGAATAATCCTAAGATTTGGCTCCTCACCTTCGGGTGGATGTGCTTGAATCACAAGTTGAGCCGTGAAATTATTGCAATGGGCCTTGCGACTTAATGCATCAGCTACCACATTTGCCTTACCCGGGTGGTAGTGAATTTCCAGCTCATAATCCTTGATCGGTTCTAACCATCTTCGTTGTCGCATATTCATATCTGCTTGAGTGAAGATGTACTTGAGACTCTTGTGGTCCGTGTATAAATGTACCAAGTTACCCAAGAGATAGTGTCTCCAACCCTTCAATGCGAGTACCACCGCTGCTAGTTCCAGCATCATGCGTAGGATAGTGTTCCTCATGACGCCTTAGTTGTCGAGACGCATAGGCAATCACTCGACCTTCCCGCATTAGAACACATCCGAGTCCTGTTCCCGATGCATCACAATACACTTCAAAAGGTTTCGTCGGATCCGGTCGTGCAAGTACGGGAGTTGTGGTCAACAACTTCTTTAACGTTTGAAAAGCTTCTTCACATTCTTTACTCCATATGTACTTCTTATCCTTTTCTAATAGCTTAGTCATTGGCTTGGCGATCTTTGAGAAGTTTGGAATAAATCTTCCGTAGTAACCAGCCAATCCCGAGAAACTTCCGATCTGCGAGACAGATTTTGGCGATTTCCAATCCAACACGTCTTGAACTTTGCCCGGGTCGACGGCCACTCCTTCGGCTGATATCACATGACCTAGGAACGGTACTTCTTTTAGCCAAAATTCACACTTGCTGAACTTAGCATAGAGCTGATGATCCCTTAGTCGTTACAATACAACTCTTAAGTGATTGGCATGTTCCTCTGCTTGTCTTAGAGTAGATCAAGATGTCGTCAATGAATACCACGACAAACTTGTCCAGCTCAGGCATGAATACCGAATTCATGAGATACATGAAATGTGTCTGGTGCGTTGGTCAATCCAAATGACATCACCGGATATTCATAAAGTCCATACCTTGTGGAAAATGCAGTCTTCGGTATATCTTCGGCTCTTATCTTAATCCGATGATATCCCGAGCGAAGATCTATCTTGGAGAAGACTTTAGCTCTCATCGGTTGATCAAACAAGATATCAATCCTCCGGACGAGGATACTTGTTCTTGATGGTGACCGAATTCGGAGGTCTAGAATCCACACATAGCCTCAATGTCTTGTCTTTCTTCTTTACGAACAAGGTCGGACATCCCCATGGTGATGAACTTGGACGTATATAACCCTTGTCCAACAATTCCTTTAGTTGCACCTTCAATTCTGCTAGCTCATTCGGCGGCATCCGATACGGCCTTCTTGATATTGGTGCTGTTCCAGGCTGTAACTCTATCTTAAACTCTACTGCTCGGTCCGGCGGTAGTCCCGGCAAGTCGTCCGGGAAGACATCCGGATACTCACAAACTATGGGTATATCCTCCGGACTCTTACCTATAGTCTTATTGACCATTGGCAGCATAGCTTGAGGAAAAGTTAAGAGTAAGCAATCTCGACCGTGAACAGGGGAGTTCGGATATACGACTCTAGATGCTATATCCAATATTGCCTTGTGGAAATTCATCCATTGCATGCCAATAATTGCATCTAACCCTTGCCCATCCAAGTATGATTAATGAAGTAGAATAAACCTTGCTACCCAATCTTAATGGCATATTGGCAGCCGCTTCATTGGTAAGAATTTTACCCCCAGGTGTTGAGATAATATGTGTCCAAGTCAACTTAGATGGTGTGATGCAATGCTTAGAAATATATGACTTGTCGATGAAATTATGCGTAGCTCCCGAATCAAATAAAAACATAGCAGGATGATCAGCGATAGAAAACATACCCGCTAAGATTTGTCCTCCTTCGGGTAGCTCCTCAGCCGTAGTAAAGTTGGCACGGCCGATCTTCACTTGTGTATTCTTAGCTGGTGCTCTCTGTTGGTTCTACGGCTGTTCTTGAGGTCTAGGTGCATATGGTGCCTTCCGAGGATATGGACAACTGCGGTAATAATGTCCCGAACGGCCACAATTGAAACATGGCGGTTCATTCTGCTGCGGTGCTTGACTCACCGGTCTGGGATTCCGATTATTATGCTGCTGGTAAGGCGGACGATACTGATTTGGCCGCTGCTGCTGAGATTGCTTGAGGTGGTTGAGGCTGCCGGTAATAATTAGGACGAGAGGGTGCATGCTGATAACGCCGACCCGACGGTGCGGTGTAGACCAGCCGGTACTTTGATGGTCCCCCACTTCCTTGTCCAATAGCCGGCCTCTTCTTGTTCTTCTCCGTCCGATGAAGACATATAGAGTCTTCCAATGCGATAGCGTCACTCACAAAGTCGGTGAAGCTATCGGTCTTGTTTAACACCAAGCGAGACTGCAGCTTGGTACTCATTCCCTCCTTGAACAGATTCTTCTTCTTGGCATCCGTGTCCACATGTTCGGGAGCATACCGAGCAAGGCGGTTAAATACCTTGGAGTAAGTATGCACATTCATATCCCCTTGCTTCAGCGATAGGAACTCCTTCCTCTTTTGATTCATTAAGCCTTCCGGAATATGGTGCTCTCTCGAAGGCTTTGGTGAACTCAGCCCATGAAACTTGGTGTCTTGGGGGAAACATTGCTTTGTAATTGGCCCACCAGGCTCCAGCAAACCCTTGCAATTGCTTGGGAAGCAAAGAGGGTCTTCCGATGATCCGTGCATGGGAACAATTGAAGCTTCGACTCGATGGTGCGTAGCCGGTTGTCGGCTTCCAAGGGCTCACCCGCATCTAAGAAGACCGGAGGGTGAACCGATAAGAAGTCCGAGAAGGTCACCCTTTCTTCCGGTGCATTGCGGCCCTGGTGACGTTCCTGTGGAGCGAGTGTTGCGGACCAATTGCTCCAATAATTCTCGCTGTTCCGCGCGAGAATCCGATACAGACGGCGATGGCCTCGTGCCAAGGTTGGGGGTGGTGGTGGTGTTCCCGCCCCGCGTTGAGAACTCTTGGGTTCATCGCGTCTCCTTGTTCCAACCATTCTGTCCAAGAAAAGTTTACGTTAGACATCTTCATTCCAACATAATAATGGAAGAAACAGGAATACGTAGATGAGAACTTCCAAAGGAATCTTATGCAACAATCCATCTTTATTAAAGCAACCACCAAATCCATCAACACATGCTTATACATCCACGTTACAACGGTTCCTAAGATACACTCATGCGTGGTTACATCACGCTCGTTATTTAACTAACGCCTATTTTACATACTAGTTTTCTCACTTGCTACTAGCTAGCACTCTACTATTCTTCGCGACGCCATGATGTCACCTCCTGGCTTATGGAGCTGCCGGTCTCGGATTCTCGCATCCTCTAGTCATGGAATCTCCGTGAAGTCTATGACCGAATCCACGTCCATTATCTCTTCAGGATCCTCCTCTTCCTCCTCGGATTCGGACTCCATATGATTTTCCTGCACTCATCTGGTTCATCCGCTGGAGGTTGTTGTCCTATTGCTTCATTCATTATTGCATTGTGTGCTTGCAGTAGATCTTGCTCTAACCGAGTGATCGGTGCATGTGCGTTGGCTAGTTGCTGATCCTTAAATTGAATCTGCTGCTCCTTGTTTAGCAACTGCGCCTCTCTAAGTGCTAACAACTCCTCCTTTTCCTGCAGCTGTCTCTCCAGCCTCGACTACACGAACATCCTCCCTTGGTCCTCTTACTTCACTCGCACCCGTACTCGTGCTGTCCATCTCTCGTGGAGAAGTAAGAGTATGAGATACATGTATAAACTAATCCTAATATTTCAGCAAATCATTTTATTCTAGCAACTGCATACATATATATTACTACCACTTCCTTTCCATTAGTTATTGTTGGTACAACTCAAACCCACTTTTCATACACTCCCAACTGCCCCAAACACCTGCTAGTACCCTATCTACATCCGACCTATGTCAGCAAAATGTGGCTATTCTCCTACATCGGTGAAAACACAACACAACTAGGCCGACGGCGCGTGGCTGTCGGCGTCCGACTCGACGTCCTCGGCTGCTGAAGCGGGTGGTGGCTCGTAGTCCATCCCGGAGACCTCCTCGGCGTCGTCCGGTGGACCCTGCTGCTACTGCTGCTGCTGCAACTGCTCGAACTGCTCAACCAGTGCGTCGTGGTCGTGGAGCAGGTGCGTGGTGTGCCCGGGCCGATCCGTTGTACGGTCCTTCCAGCTGACCCGGCTCAAGCTCTCTCTCGATCAAGTTCTCCACCACGTGGTTCCGCTGCGCCGTCATCCGCTCCAACCGTAGCTCGTGCGCGTCGTCCGCCTCGCGAGCGGCGTCTCGCTCCTCGGTAACCGTGGTCAGCTGTTCGTCAAAGGCGATGACCGCCCCACGATACTCGTCACGGTCCTGGGTCACCTCCACTAGCTGCTCCTCCGGCTCGGCGATCCCGGCGTGGGACCTCCGAACGTCTTGACAGTCCACTCGACGGCGGTGCTTCCAAGCACCCAACCGTCGGTCCCGGCTCTGCGTCCTCAACTCCGAGGCCGTGGATCCGCTGCTCCAGCCTCGGCAACGCGTGCAGCCCGTGCGTCCTCCTCCTCCTAGGCGCGCTTCCTACCGCGAGTCACAAGCATCTGCAGGGAACATGTTTAAACAAGTTAAACACTTCTTCCCACGAGAGGAACACGAACGGAACAACCTATATAGTACTACGAACTAGCTAAGTATATACCCTACTATTTATTTAGTGCATAATATGACATGATGCATGGTCGTGAACTAACTATACGTACCATAGTAGAGAAAACTACGACGAATAGTTAGCACTTCCCAACCCAAACGTCGAACAGCTTAGTAAAATTCTAACTATTCTATATCCTTATAGGCTCCGTACTCTCTCGTTGTCTATCGTATAAACGTGTTAAGTTTTGAAAATAGGCTTGTAATGATGTGCTCGTTGCCTCCGAACCGCTCCGATACCAGCTGTGACATCCCCTCCGGGACACCCAGGAATCGGTACGAGAGGGACACTCGACGAAGCGAGTTACAACGAAACATCATCTCATAGAAGTCAGAATATATACATCATGGTATAATACAACCAGCTTTTCAAAATACAAACATTGTGCAGCGGAAATATAACATTATTGAAGTTTAACATCCTACGAGGATTCAGCACAAACTTGCTCTATTGTACAATTCCAAAAGACTCCAAACGAAACAACGCGATGCACCGAGCCCTTCGTACATCACGGTCCTCTCTCTTCAAGGCGTGGGGATACGTTCCCACCGAAGGGAACCTCCCTTCGGACAATGCTCCTCCTCGGGAAGCTGCCATACAAGTCGTGGTAGTACGACTCGTTCCCTGAAAGGTAACGAACAAACCCCGAGTATTCTAATACTCAGCAAGACCGACCCGTCAACATGGCACGCTAAGGCCGATGCCTAGTATGCAAAGGCTTTCTGGCTGTCGGGTTTACTCCTTTGCGAAAAACAGCATTGAAGGGTGGGTCCTTACTTTCGATATTTTAGCTCACGTTATGTTCATTAGCCTTGATGTTTGCAACCTATCACTATTTCAATCAAGTTCTCAAGACAAGATAAAATAGATCATTAATCTTCCCATCTCTCATCTTCATCTTCCATGTAATTTAACTACGATGTGACGAGCTAAACAAGCGGTACTCATTATTGCGAGGGACAACGATACGAATCGATTTTATACCAGCTCGTCAAAACCCGACTACACGACGTATACGCATCACACCGATCGTATACGACAACCTTTCCCGCTAGCACCCGACAGCAGACTAGCCATTTCCAACTCCCCGGGAGATGGTCTACCCATCTCCCTCCCGTGAGACTATCCTCTCACTAAGAGCCGATAAAAGAGAGCCGGCTACGCTACATCTCTCGGGGCGATAGGGTACATCAGCTTGCTGGGCCCATGATACCAGCATGTAGTACGGTACGTTCAAACTTGTTCAACTAAGGCCACAACGGTACGGTCCTTGACCGACTCGGACGGGGCTACGACCTTGCAAGACCTCATCTCCGTCTTGCCCTTTCTCCTACGGGGCCCGTCCGGTCTCAACTTCATTAACACTCTCTCCATCTTAGTGTCAACACAAAATAACCCTTAAAGCCTCCATGCTTTAAGATTCCCTAACCATCTACCGTTGCCACTATGAATTAAGCTTAGCCTCTATTGAGCTACCTGTACCAAGTATAGAATAAACAAACGGAAACCTACCATAATGCAGCTAGGGTGTCAACCATTCCCTAACACCTAATGCACAAACATAACCGTACTATGTGATAAAATAAAATATTTAAAAACATAGGTAGGATGCACCGGGGCTTGCCTTGATTCTCGTTCGAAGTTAGCTTCCTCGGCGGTCGGGTCGACATCGAGATTCCCGCTCTCGACTCGCCTCGGGTGGAACCTCGATCACTTTAGAACCTAGTCGACCAAGCAATGCGTTGCGAATCACAATCATGTATGCATGAATGCTCATGATGAACGTTTGCAAGGATTCTTTAATTAAGTCCCATAAGTAATAATTAACAATTAATGCTTAATCATCTTAGTTAATTAACAATTAGGGATGAGCATGTGCATTAAGCAATAATTAACGAGTAATTATGTTGATTAATGAATGCTTAAACAAGGTCATTATTTATTAATTAGTTCTGTTCCTTAATTACTTAGGTTTAATAATCAATAAATTATTCTGGTTTATTAAGCATTAAATAAATCATTACTTTAAGTGATAAAAGGTTATTAGATTGTGATCACATGAAATAATACAGTTTAAGTTTAATTTTGGAAAATAAATTTCATAACTAATTTGGTCTACAGTATCTCCTTCATCAAATAAAATTATTTTTCATAATTAAACATTTTATTTACATAAAATAATAGATTTTCTTTAATCAAAGAAAGTGATTAATTACTACTTATAAAATAATTTTACTCGAAATAAATATTTTATTTCACAAATAAATAGATCTTATTTTTCTGAGTCTAACAAACTTGGTTTGACATTTTTCCGAATTTTAATGAATTTTCTACGAATTTTGGAAATTTGAATTTGATTCTGTGCCACACGTAAGGCTACGGTGGTTGGCACACGGAATCTCCACGTGGCCACACGCGATCCCACCCGCGTGTGGTCCGTGGTGTGGCACCACCGCGGCGGCAGGCCGGCGGCGGTGCGGCCACCGGAGACGGCCGGGCCCGGACCAAAGCTCGCCGCGACGACACCGTTCTACTCTACGCGACTAGGCGAACCTTCCGGTGAAGACGCGAGCACATGAGCTCCACCGGAGAGGCACCGGCGGCGAGAACCAGCCACGGCGGCGACTCCGGCGCGGTGGGACGCTCGCTAGAGAGCTCGAACCTTAAGGAAACTTAACGAGAAGCTACTACGGAGCATGCGCAAGCCCGTCATGAGATCAAAGGAACATGAGCAAGCTCGGAAGGGGGTGCTCACCGTGGGACTCGCGGACGGCGGTGACCGGAGTTGCGGAAGAACGGCGTTTGACCGGCTCTCTCGTGAAGCAAAAGCAAGGATGAGCTACCGGAAACCTCGAGCATCTAGTTGCGCATCGCTACGAAGAGAAAATAGAGCAAACGGCTCACCACAGCTCGTTGATTTGGAGGTGCGGCGACGACACTCCAACGGTGAACTTCTTGAGAGAACGATGAATTGCTTGGGTTCCAGGGGATTGAAGGGCGAGTGGCTCGCGGAGAGTTGCTCGTGGACTCGGCGAAGCCGGCGGTGCGGTGGTCCGGGACGGAGGAGCACTAGAGTGGCTCCGGCGACGGCGCTCCAGGGAGGAAGAACGGTGACGGCCGGGGAGGAGAAATAGGAAAGGAAGAGGGAAGGATAGGGACGGGGTGTTTTATCGCCCCGGGAGGCGGCAATGGAGCACGCAGCTAGGCAGCTGCGTGGTGCCGTGCACTGCGTGGCCGGCGGCGTGGCGGCCGGCCGGGGAGGCGGTGCAGGCGCGGGCGGTGGTGAGACGCGGGAGAGAGGAGAGAGGGAGAAGAGACCGACGCCGGGCCGATCCCGGAAATTTTACAAAAAGGCCCTCCTACTTTCACGTAATTAAAAAGTAGCCTTCCCAAGCTCCAAAAATTCCCAAATTTTTCAGGGTTTAAATGAAAACATTTTAGGCATATTTCCTATTAAGTCCAGGGTAAAACTCCAAATAAATTTTGGATTAAAAATTCATAGTTAAAATTAATAAAAGAAGCTTTGTTTATTTCTTGTAAATATTTTTACAAGGCAAAATATTTTCAGGAAATTTTCATAAATCTTTATTTATGATATTTGAGCCATAGAAAATATTAAACATAAATTTTCGGTTTATTTCATTTCTTTTTAAACACTTCCTTTTTTCTTTATCTATTTTGTTATTTTATGTGTTTATTTTTAACACAAAATTTGATATCTTCAAAAATGCAACAATGTAATGACATGCTCATGATGACATGAAATCCATTATTTTCTCGAGAGTTGTTACAATTTGCCGCGAAGTGTCTCATGCACCATCGGTGGACCAACGGAGGATACCCTTCCATCTCCTCTCTCCCGGCATTTATATGTCCCCGATGTCTATTAGATATCATGCATACTTGTCTATGTCTACCAACAACGTGAAGACGAACAAGAGTGATAAACCAAGACCAACTTGAATTGTTCTCACCCTCCGTGATGGCAAAAGCGAGAGGAATTACCCGATCTTCAAGCATCAATCCCAACCGCAACCATTAATGTGCCCTTGTATTTGCCGATCAGGAATGTGGCATCCATACTCATCACAGGTCTACGAGTGCTTGAATGCCTCCACACATTGAGGAAAACACCAGCACACCCGCCGAAGGCAATCCGCCATAAAACCGGTGCCATCCGGTATTGCTTCCCACAAGTGTCAATGAAGTATTTGGTGCCAAGATTGAAATGTTCTATTCCTTGAAGCAGCCTTGGAACAATATTGTATGACTCCTTCCGAATCGCCCCATGATCGAGCCATAGCATATTGCTTGGCCATCCATGCCTTGCCATACTTCACACGGTATCCAGTGAAACCATGTATAGCCTCAATTAAAGCGGTGATCGTAATGCTTGCATCAGCCCATAACATTGAAGAAACATGTAGGCCGGGGTACCTAGCGGTGCATTGAGAATGCTCTTGTAGGACATCGGAGGTACCATACATCCCAAGAACAATTTGAATGCTGACACTTGATGTGGTACCTCTCATTCCGATTTGAATTGATCACGTAGTACGGTCTATGATGCCGCACCGCATGATCCTCAAAAAAGTGCTTCATTTCGGCCATGTTCTCGAATATCATGCCCTTTCGGATTAATTGCACTCGTGCTATTTCTCGATCCTTCATTGGTTGTGAATCCACTATCACTCACAGACATACTCCGTTCGTAGTACATCAAATTGATTTGGCACACGGGGTATTTCAATATTCATAGCTTTCAATGCAGCCAAATCATCTTCCGTGTAGTACCTCCTCCAATTCCATCCTCGGATTCCTTCTCCTTCCACATTACTTCATCCTCTGTTCCTATCTTCTTGAAAATTATTCCATGCTCTGGTTTCATATTGTTCCACATTATTTTCACATTGGTTTACATATTCCTCCACATTATTTTGACCTCCTCCTGCATCTTCTTCTACAACATTTTCCCCTCCAACATCAACTTCAACTGGCCCACTCTGCTCCAATCCATCGCGTTCACCTTCCGAATCCGAACATGACCCAATCTCACGTTGCACATTATCTTCCTCTTCATGTTCTTGTTCCTCCTCTTCAAATGTACTATCAGGAAAATCATTCCTAACCACAGTCGGATCATACACATTTGGAACAACAACCTCTGTCTCCTCGTAAGCCTGCAGCACAAGTAAAGGTGCCTCCTGTGTCATTGTTTCAACAGGAAATTCATTTACCGTGTCCATATTTCGGGCAACCGCAACAGGAATACCCGAGGTCCCATCCACAGTACTCGTGACATCTACTATCACTTTGGCACACTTCACTACAGACATCCCTCAAGCATTCCTTGTATAACATCCATTCATCCTCCGATGCCAACCTTAATAGCACATAGTGAGCTCAGTCGCCACCTCCAAGCATCAAAACGTCCACGCGGACTCATTAACCCACCACCAATAACAATGGATCGTACTCGATCCTCTATCTCACTTAACAATGGTGGTTTGACAAATGTGCACGTTTCTTTCAACATGTTAACAAACTCCCCATTTTCATTCACTAAACCTCTATGAAACATACGCACAATTCGATTCATCTACAAGATGTACATTGCATTATTAACCAATATATATATATATATATATATATACAACAATATGCCATACCAATATCTCTACCACTACCAAATCATAATACGTATCATGCAAGCCATCCTACACGTTAATAAAACATAATAGCATATTCACCGAGCGATTACTAACACTCGATTCATCAACATTCGTACTAAAATTGAACTAAAAGTTTACACCTATCCTAACCCTAGCTACTAGTCAAGCCACAATAATAGTAAGGCAAACTCAAATCCACTCGGAGGGAATGGAGGAGTTACCTTCCAGGAGTATTTCCCTAAGTTTTGGAGGGGAATGGACCACCCACGACGGCAGATGAGGCGGGGAGGTGGTGGAAGCGCAAGGTTCCAGGGGAGAAGCACGGGAGAAGAAAGAGGAGGAAGAAGAAGAAAGGCTCGGGAGCCTTATGGGCCCTCATGAATCACGCCAAGCAGCATGGTGTGTTTTAGGGGGCAACACGCCGAGTAGATGGGCGTGTTCCCCGGGCCCACATCCAATGCGGCATATGACGTGGCGGTCAACCCGCGTGGTAGGTGACATGGCAGTGAAACACGTCGGCCTATATGGCGTGTTTCGGTTTTACAACACACCATTCGGATTGGCGTGTTCCAGTCCAGTTCTTGGAAATAAAAGTTTGTCACTTTTTTTAAAAAAAATAGATATTATAAATGATTATTTTTTTTAAAACAATCTTTCATTCTCGTGGCCTAGTGTTTATGGAAGGGAAATCTTCAGCGCGATCGGTTGCATGAGCGCGGCCCACCTTGCCAGGTCATGGACTGACCCATGAAGATGGCCGAAACCCTAGCTAGAGCTACGACGAGCGACGTCGCACGTGCGGGTGGTCAAGCTCGTGTCGTATAGTTGCCTTATGGGTATACAATAGTCAAAGGAATGGATAATCGGAGATATGGTGGCATGCCGATGAAGATAGGACCGGTTGAGAGGGCCCACAGAGTGATGTCCGACCGTTATGGAATAATGAAGGTTCCATATACCGGTATGGTAAGAAGGCGGACATAAAGACCGACGAAGTATGACTTGATTGACAAGTTAAGGAGCAAAATTGTAGTCTGTTAGGACTCCGAATCAATAAGGAAAGCATAGAGATAGAGTTTCCGATTATGTAATCCATGTAACCGACTAGGACTCGCATGTAACCCTTGCTCCCTAGATATATAAGGTGGAGTAGGGACCCCCGAAAAGTCTAGACAATTCGCAATTAGCAATCTGCTAAAGGCAATACATAACATACATGACATAGGGTATTACTCTCGATTCGAGAGCCCGAACTCGTCTAAAATCTCGTGTTCCGAGTGTGTTTCGTGTGTTGCACCATCGAATTCCACACTCGTGAGGGACCGGGTAGTTGTAGTGTCGAGTTTAAGACTCGACATTTGGCGCGCCAGGTAGGAGTCCCGGCGAGTTCATAGCGAGTTCGATGGCTTCTTCGGTTCGACGTCGACTTTGCACCCGGCTTCACGATCCGCTTCGGGTCTCTCGACTTCGAGGCTGATTCCGCCGGCAAGCTTCACTTGATGAATCCAATTCACAATCCGGCCGCTGCTACTAAAGCGCGATCACCGGATGCGATCATAAATCGCTCCGTGAAACCCGGCAGGATCGACGCAGCTCCAGCGCAATCAATCGGACACTTTATGTCTCCGATTGGTCTAACCAATCAGAGCCAAGATCATGACAGACTACCAAGTCCGTAGCAATAAGCGGCTCTCTTGAGCTCGAAAGCGACTTCGAGGAGGGACCTCGGACCTCCTTCCAAGTATTTATGATCGGAACCATCCTTCAGCCATGCACGACACCGGAGGAGATTGCGGGTGAAAGAGATAGAATGGCAAGAGAGGAAGCAGACCGTCGGCGACGTGAAGCGGATGAGACGGATGGAGAAGACCTGCCTCCACCACCGTCGTCGACGGCTCCGACGAACAATGCTCGCACGAACATTATTGGTACTAGCCAAGCTATAAGTGGGACACCTGTTGTGGTGCTACCATCCACAGGTCCCCCGCCAAGTCAAGCTAAAGACGCGATTGACAACTCACCGGGTTACAATAACCGTCGTGGATGTCGTGGGGGAAGAAATCATCGCTCCTCCAATAGAGCCTTGAACTTGGATCCTATAGAGGTTGAATTAAACGGTGCGCGTGTCTTTACTTCACCTGTCCACAACATCGTGGGCACGAAGCGATTCTAGAAACTATTCCGGAAGAAGTGTTCAATTCAACACCAGGACTACAGCGTGCCCTGAGCTTGATGTGGCAGCTTTGCAAACCAACCAACTTGTTCAAGATAGAGGAGAATCTTCCAGTCGGTCTCATTCGCGTTCGGACCGGTATGCGAGAACCCGGTCCGAAAGAGCTTCGTCCGGAGGAAGAATTGGGAACAAACATACACCGATTGCGGATGAACACGACCGGGCACCAGATCAAGATCTGCGGACCCCGCTTAACGGTAATTGTGATGCTCGTAATTTGCTTATTGATCGTCACGCCGAGAGAGTAGAAGACCGACGAAGGCATGAAGAAGATAAATGAAGACGGACTGGTCATGTTGATGATCGTCCGGCGGATCCTGTACCACCACCTGCACAAGTAACAAGACCGACTGGATAACGGCAGGCAGCTCCAATGCCGCCCCCAATTGACAATCGTTCGGGCAATGATGATCAAGGACGGGACGACCGGTCTGCACGCTACAATGACCGGTCGAGAAGAGGTGATCGCTATGACAGACGGCACGATCGTCGTGACGATCAAGACAGGCGTGACCAACGGGGGGGGTGATCGCGAGCAACAGAGACAAGGAACCCGGACGAGCCGATGAACGCCAGGATCCTCCCCGCCTTCGCCTCCTCCGGTGGCACGGTTTAACAACGATCGCCGACCCATCCCTAATGCTGGGAATTGGGATGGTTGTTATCGTGACGATTATGATGATGACATGGATCGCAATTATAGGCACTATAGCCGTCATTCACCTTCACCGGTCCGGACCGGTCTCGGAGGACGACGAGTATTCCATAATCCCAACATTTGCACGAGACTACGCATTTGCAAGTATCCCACAGGCTTTAAGCCCGGGGCTATCGACAAATATGATGGAAAAGCTCCCCCACCGAATGGCTTCGCATGTACACAACCACCATCCGGTTTGCAGGAGGCGGCACTTTTGTTCCGGCAAATTATCCTCCGATGTGTATCGAACAGGCTGGACGCTTGTGGTTACAATCTCTGCCCAAGGAGTCTATTTCTTCATGGGCGATCCGACCAAAAAGTTCGTTGAGAATTTTTAGGCAACTTGTGAAAAGCCAGGAAACTTCTTCGACCTCAATAGGTCGAAGCGAAGCCCGACGAGCTAACGTACATCATTAGGCGTTTCTGCAGCAAGAAAGCCTTAATCCCCAATGTTCTTGATCACCAAGTGATCGGCTGGATTCCAAGCTGGCGTCCGAAGTGAAGCATTGGTACATAAGATCGATCGGCGTCACCGTATTCTTACCATGACGGTGTCGGAGTGCGTCAAGATAGCAGATGACTATGGTGCTCGGAGAATCGAGCGTGGTCAATGTGTGCGGGAACAAGGGGAAAGAGCCTAAGTAGGATCACGGCAACCGGTCCGGATCCAAAAGCAACAAACGCAAGGCCGATAACCTCGTCGCTGCAGTTGACTTGTCTCATGGAGGAGACCGCCCAAGACCGCTTAAGAGAAGGCCGAGGCAACGAATTTCGTTTGAAACCCTGCTCGATGGGCCTTGCATGATGCATAATGGAAATCCTAAGAATAAGGAATCTTTTCTCGCTGAGACCATTTGCTTCATTTGCTAAGGTGGCCCCTCGATCAGGATTGCGCAATCAAAGGGATGACAAGAGCAAAGATAGGAAGCGTGATGATGATGGAGATGACGATGAAGTGAAAGTCGCCTAGAGGGGGGTGAATAGGCGAACCTAAAAATTTCTGCGAAACAACACTAAGATGAAAACGTCAAATACCGGAACCTCCGGTAGGGTACCGGAACTTCCGGTGCAGGGTGATAAATGCAGAATTAAACCCTACACAATTCTAGTGTTTGCAAGAACGGAAGAAACAACCCTATGCAATTCTAGAAATTTAAAGGCACAACGGAAAACTAACAAGCAATCTAGTAAATAAACAACAACGCGTAAGTAAAAGGGAGAGAGCACAAGAGATACGGATTTTTCACCGAAGTTCAAGCCCACCAAGGACTCTACGTCTCCGTTGAGAAAGTCCACCAAGGACCGGGTTTCTCTCAACCCTATTTCTCCCTCAAGTCACCACTAAGGTTGAGCTTGAGTTTTTCCACTATCAATGTCCCTTCCGGGACGGGCAATACAAACTTCTTGGGCGTCACCACACAAGTTGGGAGCTCACGAGCACGCCTAGCCGTCTAGGAGCTCAAAGCTCCAAGAGTAACAAATCCAAATCACAAGCATGACGGGAGTGAAGATGCTCAAGAATGGAATCAAGTCTCTCAAACACTTGCTCAAAGTCTCTCACTCAAATCCTAGCTCAAGGATGGAATTTTTTGCTTTTGGAGAGGATTTGGAGTAGATGGAGTGAAGCTCAAGTGTGTATTGGCTCGGAATTGTGCAAGTGAGAGTGAATGGAGAGGGGGTGTGGCTTATATACCATAGCCCAAAAAGAGCCATTGGCACAGTCCGAAAACCCCGCACCGGAACTTCAGATAGCGTATCGGAACTTCCGGTATGGTTCGAATTAGGGTTAGATCCGGACTTCGGCCCGCACCGGAACTTCGGTGGAGTACCGGAGCTTCCGGTACGTGGGTTTAGGGTTGGAAAAACTGGACCGCACCGGAGCTTCGGTGCCGTATCGGAGCTTCCGGTATGACATTCCGGAGAGCTCAAGGCTCTCTCGTTAGCCTACGAGAACTTCCGGTACGGGGGACCGGAACTTCCGATATGGCCTTACCCGAGAGCAAAACTCTCCGTAAGCCTACCGGAACTTCCAGTACCGGGGACCGGAACTTCCGGTATGGCCTTACCCGAGAGCAAAACTCTCTGTCAAGCCTACGGAACTTCCGGTACCGGGGACCGGAACTTCCGGTATGGCCTTACCCGAGAGCAAAACTCTCTGTAAGCCTACCGGAACTTCCGGTACCACACCGGAGCTTCCGATGGGTTCGAAAAGAATGGGTTTGGAGGGAATTTCTTGAGTTTGTGAGCATCTCCATTCTTAGCCACGTTTGTGATTTGCATCCCTCTTTATAGTACGGCAACCCTATGACTCAAAGCAATGAAATAAAGCGAGGCACAAGCTTTGAGATAGGTCTTTTCCAAATTCTCCATTTATTCCATTTTGCAATTCTTTTCTCCTTTTTGATTGTGCTTGCTAGACTTTCATGTGCTTTGGATATTCACTACACACATTCTCATGAAAGCATTAGTTCAAAATTTAATTTTATTGATATCAATCATCCAAAATAAAATGAGGGGCCTAGATGCACTTTCAATCTCCCCCTTTTTGGTGATTGATGCCAATACAATCAAATTTCTAGAAAGATGAATTTACAAGCACAACTTGCAAAGATAAAAGATGAGCTCCCCCTTAATATGTGCATGAAATTGAATTTCAAGAGTTGGTCTATACAATACCAAGTGCACATTAGAGATAAGAATCATGAGGAGCTCCCCCTTTATCTATGCATCCATAATAAAGAAAAAACACAAACAATGCAATATGGCATTTTATCATCACACAAATGCATCTAAAAGAGAGAAACAACAAATCACCAAGCATATATTAAGGCAAACCACATAGATAGATAATAAAAACAAGTCTAAACTTATTACAATCATCCATAGTTCCAAACCACTTGTCCATCTCACACACATAGTTCATTACATCATAAAAACGAGATAAAGATAAATAGATAGAAATTTCTTCTCCCCTTTGGCAACACATCACCAAAAAGGAGAAAAGAACTAGAACGCCCAAGAGAGGATCACTCGTCGTCATCGTCGTCGTCGTCGCCGTCCTCTTCATCGCTTTCTTCCTCATCCGTGGGGCGTGCCACTCCCTTGCCCTTCTCATGGAGCGGGATCCGAGTGCTCGAGCGGGGAGCGGAGGCGGTCGGAACATCCTCGGCGCTGTCATCCTCTCCACTCTCGGTGCCGCTGCCCTCCACACCCCGAGCTGCTGCCTGCTGTGCTGCCTGTGCTTGCCACTCCCGCGGCCCGGTGATATGGAGCCCAAGGGTCCTCCCACTGCCGAGGTACTATCGGTGCAAGGTCCAAGGGAGGAGGTGGTGGCTGCTGCTGCTGCTGAGCTAGGTGAGAGAGATATCGGTGATGTCCTTCATTGATGCACCGCTGCTCCATCCTCATCTCATATATATCCTCACTATTGGCCTTGCACATGCAAAAGATAGACTTGAGGACCGAGCTGATGAATCCGGATTCTGTTGCGAGTCCGGCGAGAAGTAGTAGATGGAGCATCTCCGGCCTCGCTGAGCTGGTGGTGGAGGAGCCTCTGTCGCACTGGTGATCCCCGAGGAGAGGGTAAGAGCTGGAACCTCTTGGGACGAAGTCCGGGGTGATCCTTATCATGGACAAAATGCATACCAGTGACGCGTCTCCATCATCTTCATAATAAAGGGAGCGAAGGGAAGGCTCGCCTTATGAGTGTAAGAATGGTTGATGATGGAAGTCCAAATGTGCTTAAAAATACAAAACGGCTCAGCTCCCGGACGCATGGCACAAAGTAAAGTCTTGGATTCTCGCCAGCAAAGAGGATGCATCCCCTATCTTAGGATCCATAGTCCATCCGAACATATTGTTCGGAACACGGTAGTAGGGGTGCAGCCCGAAGTGTGTCCCAATGATCATCGTCTTGGGGTGAGCGTAGCGGCTGTCATACATGAACTCCAAAGCTGCATCATCCGGAGGATCAAACATGTTCACATTGTTCTTCATAGCATCGTCATGGCCAAATCCGAGAATCTGTGCAAACTCGGCATATGTGACTTGGAACCGGTTTCCATCAAGCGTCCGGTGCATGATGGAGTCCTCCTGGGAGTCATCATCGAACTCAAGCCAAAGAGTGGCATAGAACTGAACCACCGGTTCCGTGTTCCACCCATGCTCAAGCCCCATAATCTCCACCAAATCCCTCCTAGCACATTCAGCCTTGATTTGAGCAAAGACGGGATCATTCCGACGATCCATCCAGTCCCACTCGATCCACTTCATCTCATGAGTCTTCTTCTTCAACTTGAGGACCTCCTTGTACCACTCGGCTTGGGTGTGGTCCCAAAAACGAATGTCCTCCACACCCCTTTCCTTAGCCTTGAGCCACGGGCACTTGCTCCTATATTTCTGCACCTCATCTCCGTAGAAGGGTACATTGTAGCCTTGCACCGCCACTCACGACCCGGTGATCTCGGTTCATACTTGTAGTGCTCCTGCAAGTTGCGGGCAATGGGGAGAAACCACTCATCCTCGCCCACATTTCCAGCCTCCTCCTCACTTTCTTCTTCATCATCCGACAGGGGAGCGGGAGGAGGTCTCCTAGCGATGCTCTTTCCTTTGCCCCTTCCAAGACCTTTGCCCTTGCCGGGCCAAGACCACGGGAGGAAGGCCGATGACCGGTTCCCGTGGCCTGCCTCTTGACAAGGCGTGGATTCGGCACGTCGAAGTCCGAGTCCGAGTCCGAGTCATCATGACCTTGAGCGGGTGCTGGTCGCTTGGTCACCTGTCTCGCTTCCGCCACGAGTCATCTAACAGAGAGGAAAACATGTGTAAGGAGCAACATACACGAGTGTGGAAATATTGAGATGCGAGGAAGATGCTAACAGGATAGGCCCTGTCGGAACTTCCGGTACCGGATACCGGAACTTCCGGTACAGAGGTACCGGAACCTCCGGTACCCCGGTACCGGAACCTCCGACGGGTTCCATATCCGTCGGGGCTGACCCATACCGGAACTTCCGGTAGCCTACCGGAACTTCCAGTAGGGGTCAACCCTAACCCTAGCAGATGCGAAAAATTCACATCTAGCCAATGGAATTACTTACTAGAAGCATGCTAGTGTTCTAGAAGCTGCTAGAGTAACATCTAAGCATCAAATAGTCCTAGGGATTCAAGGATTTAAGCCTAGATCTAGAAGTGAAGGCAATGAAGGTATACCTTCTCCTCTAGCTAGGTGCTTGGAGAAGACCGGAGGAAGAAGCTTGGAGATTCTTGCCGTAGACCGTCGCCGAAAGTGGAGAGGAGCTTTCGGTTGATGGAGATCCGAAGAGAGAGGAGGAAAAAGGAGGAGTCTTTTTCAAATGGGAGCCGTCCCTTTCAAGGGGACGGGCTCCCCTATTTATACTCTGCCGCCCCGCACCGGAACTTCCGGTAGCCTACCGGAACTTCCGGTGCTGGGCTCAAACCCTAGGTCAACGACCCGCACCGGAACTTCACGGTGGAGTACCGGAACTTCCGGTGTGGGCATGACACCCGAGGGTGAGCTCCCGATCGGAGCATCCGTGCCGAGTACCGGAACTTCCGACCGAGAGGAAAAATCCTCTGTTCCGACCTCCAGTCGGAACCTTCGGTCCCCTACCGGAACTTCCGGCGGGAAATAAACGCTGAGCCCGGTCCCCGTGCCGGAACTTCCGGTACCCTACGGAACTTCCGGTAAGGGGAAAACAGAGAGGAGGAGTTGAAGTTTTGGGGAGAGTTTTCAAAAATAATTTTGATGGACTAGTGGGACATCTTGACATCATGTGATCAGTATACAATCAACAAACAAAGCTATGATCACATTTTGACAAGATTTGACCTACTCGGTCAAGAACCAAGATAAAGGCTTTAAAAACACTAACTTAACTTTCGAAAGCATGCATTTCATCTTAAGATCCAAAACGAATAAAGCAACAAGCAAATGTGCACGCTTTTACACCACGTTGCTAGAGTCAAGAATATTTAGCTCACTCCTTAGATAGCAAAACCGGCTTTCATCTAAGGGCTTGGTGAAAATGTCGGCTAGTTGATTTTCGGTTTTCACATGGCTCACCTCAATATCCCCTTTTATAGAATGATCTCTTAAGAAATGATGGCGGATATCTATATGCTTTGTGCGCAAATGCTCAACGGGGTTATAAGCTAGCTTTATGGCACTTTCATTGTCACATAGGAGAGGAACACGGTTCAACTTGTAACCGTAGTCCCTTAGAGTTTGTCGCATCCACAATAGTTGTGCACAACAACTACCGGCTGCTACATACTCCGCTTCGGCCGTGGATAGTGCAACGGAATTTTGTTTCTTGGATGACCATGACACTAGGGACCTACCCAAGAATTGGCAAGTCCCGGAGGTGCTCTTTCTATCATTGTCCCCGGCGTAATCCGCATCGGAATAGCCTATAAGGTTGAACTTTGAACCCTTAGGGTACCAAAGCCCTAGGTTGGGTGTGTGCACTAAGTATCTCAAGATTCTTTTGACGGCCACCATGTGGCACTCCATAGGAGCGGCTTGGAAGCGTGCACACATACACACACTAAGCATGATATCGAGCTTAGATGCACAAAGGTAAAGCAAAGAGCCGATCATAGAGCGAAAAACCTTTTGATCAACCGGCTTGTCTTTCTTGGTGAGGTCAAGATGACCATTTGTTGCCATGGGCGTCTTGGCGGGCTTTGCCTTGTCCATGTCAAACTTCTTCAATATGTCTTGAGTGTACTTGGCTTGACATAGGAAGGTGCCCTCCTTGAGTTGCTTGACTTGAAATCCTAGAAAGAATGTCAACTCACCCATCATAGACATCTCGAACCTCTTGGTCATTATCTTGCTAAAATCATCACAAAACATTTGGTTAGTAGAACCAAATATTATGTCATCGACATAAATTTGGCACACAAATATATCATGATCAAAACGCTTTGTGAAGAGGGTTGCATCGGCCTTGCCCATTTTAAAGCCCTTTTTCAAAAGGAAATCCCTAAGGCATTCATACCATGCTCTTGGTGCTTGCTTAAGCCCATAGAGCGCCTTATGGAGTTTATATACGTGATTAGGATACTTGGGGTCTTCAAAGCCCGGTGGTTGCTCCACGTATACTTCTTCCTTGATTGGCCCGTTTAGGAATGCACTCTTCACATCCATTTGGTACAACTTGAAGTTGTGGTGAGTGGCAAAGGCAAGTAGTATTCTTATTGATTCAAGTCTTGCCACGGGGGCATAGGTTTCATCAAAGTCCAATCCTTCTACTTGTGAATATCCTTTTGCCACCAATCTTGTTTTGTTCCTCGTTACAACGCCGTCTTCATTTTGCTTATTGCGGAACACCCACTTGGTTCCCACAACATTCTTGCTTCTTGGTCTTTCTTCTAAAGTCCAAACTTCATTTCTTGTGAAGTTGTTCAATTCTTCTTGCATGGCCATCACCCAATCCGAGTCCTCGAGTGCTTCTTCTACTCTAAATGGCTCCAAAGAAGAGACAAAAGAGTAATGCTCACAAAAATTGCAAACACGAGAACGAGTGATTACCCCCTTTTCTATGTCTCCAAGAATTTGTTCCACGGGGTGATCACGTTGCACACTTTGGTGCACTCTTGGGTGTGGTGGATGTGAGCTTGTTTGACCGTCGTCTTGTTCAACCTCTTGATCATGCGATGTGAGTTCATCATCTTGTGCTTGAGCATGATCTTCATTACCAACTTCTTGATTTTGATCCACTTGATCATGATTAGTGCATTGTTGGTCTTGACTTGAGGGAGGAGGTTGATCTTGATTACTTTGTGGTTCTTGCGGTCTCACATCACCAAGTGCCATTCTTTTGATTGCTTGCCTAGGAGCCTCAACATCTGCATTATTGATAACAACTTGCTCCCCTTGAGAGCCGTTAGATTCATCAAACGTCACGTCCGTGAAACTTCAACACAACCAGTGGTTTTGTTGAAGACACGATAGGCGTGACAATTTGAACCATACCCAAGTAAGAAACCTTCATCAACCTTAGGGGAGAACTTTGAAGTCTTGGGTTTCTTGTTGAGCATGAAGCATTTGCTCCCAAAACTCGAAAGTACGAGATGTTAGGCTTTTTACCGGTTAGTAGCTCGTATGGTGTTTTCCTCAAGAGTCGATGAAGATACAACCGGTTTGAGGCATGACATGCGGTGTTGATTGCTTCGGCCCAAAAACGATCGGAGGTCTTGTATTCATCAAGCATGGTTCTTGCCATCTCTATGAGTGTGCGGTTCTTTCTTTCGGCCACCCCATTTTGTTGAGGTGTGTAGGGTGCCGAAAACTCATGCTTGATGCCCTCCTCATCAAGGTACTCTTCAACTTGAGTGTTCTTGAACTCGGTGCCATTGTCACTCCTTATGGCCTTGATCTTCACTTCAAATTTATTTTGTGCTCTTTTCAAGAATGTCTTGAGTACGTCCTTTACTTCATCTTTATCACACAAAAAGAATACCCACGTGAAGCGAGAATAATCATCAACAATAACAAGTCCATATTTGTTGCCGCCGATGCTAATGTATGCAATGGGACCGAAGAGGTCCAAGTGAAGCATCTCCAACGGCCTTGTGGTTGTCACTATGTTCTTGGATGGATGTGGTGCTCCAACTTGTTTTCCGGCTTGACATGCCATTGCAAATTTTATTTTTCTCAAAGCAAACATCCGTTAGTCCAAGAATGTGACCGCCCTTTTGGAGTTTGTGAAGATTTCTCATACCGACATGGGCTAGTCGTCTATGCCACAACCATCCCATGTCGGACTTTGCAACCAAGCATGTGTCAAGTTTTGCTTTATCCACGGTAAAATCCACAACATAAAGCTTCCCTTTGAGCACACTCTCAAAAGCAATCGAGCCATCACTTCTCCTTGAGACAATCACACCCTTGTCGTTGAACAAGCAATTGTAGCCCATTCCACAAAGTTGTGAGATAGACAACAAATTGAAGTCAACGTTATCCACAAGCATAACCTTCGAAAGTGAATGCGGAAAAGTTAAAGAAATGTTACCATAACCCAACACATAGCCTTTTCCGTTGTCTCCAAAGGTGATGTACTCATTTCTTTCTTTGCTTGGCTCAAAGGATTCGAACATTTTCTTGTCTCCGGTCATATGATTGGTGCATCCACTATCGACCACCCATGATGAACCACCGGAGGAGTATTCCTACAAAACAATTTATGCTTTGTTTTTAGGTACCCAAATTTGCTTGGGTCCTCTCACATTAGTAACAAGTGTCTTGGGCACCCACACACAAGATTTGTGGGTCTTGTTGCGTGGCCCAACATATTTTGCATAGACACGACCATGCTTGTTTCTCATTAGCACATAGGTCGCATTAAAATCATAAAAGAGAGCACAAGAGGGGTTAGGCACATTAGTACGCAAATCACAAATAAGAGGAGATTTGTTAGTGTTCTTGATTTGCTTCTCCGTCTTGACTTGCTTCTTTTGGTGTCCACTCTCCTTGGTGAACTTGATGAATTCGGTGCCGTTCTTGTTGATTCTTGCATTGTGCTTGTCGCTTTGCTTGTACCCAATGCCATCCTTCACATGTGGCCGTCTCACATTGGTGTATGCTCCCCTTGCATACTCGGCCTTGGCATCATCAACGGCCTTCATCTTCTTTTGTGCTTGTTGTTGAAGCTCTTGCACTTGTTTCTTCAAGTCGCCAATGGTCTTGATGTTTCTTGTACAAGCTTCAACATCAATCTTGTTGCACCTAGTACACTCATTGATAGATGGGGGGCAAGACGAAGATTGAGACGAAGTAGTGTTACACTTAATTTTCTCAAATTGCACTTTGAGAGAATTGTGATCCTTTTGCAAGTCATCACACTTCTCTTGAAGTGACACATTTGTGACTTTAAGTGTCTCACTATTTTCTTCAACCACTTTGAGAGACTTTACCAAGTCCTCATTCTTCTTCCTCTCAACTTCTAGGAGCTTTTCAAGTTCAAGCACCCTTTGCTTCTCTTGAACAAGCATTTCCTCTTGTTTCTCAAGAAGCTCCTCTTGCCTCTCATTGGTCTCCTTTTTCCTGCTCAATAATGTCCAACAAATCAAACATGTTAGGAATTTGAGAGCTTCCATTAGCATTTACCTTAGAGCCTTTAGCCATCATGCACTTGTGTCCGGTGTCATCTTCATCATCGGTCAAGCTTCCAAACAAGGAGGAGTTGGTCGGTGTTAGCCCAATAGCAAGTGATGCAATGCCTCCTTTCTCTTCATCGGATTCGACTCGGAGGAGGAAGATGATCCATCGGAGTTCCATTCTTGTCCAATGTGTGCTTCACCCCGACGGTACTTTCTATGCTTCTTGTATTTCTTGTCCCCTTTCTTGTTTTGCTTGTTCTTGTAGTTCTCCGGACACTCCGCCATGAAGTGACCTTTGTCTCCACAAATATAGCACTTATTCTTGGCCTTCCTCAACTTTCTCTTGTCTTGATCATTTTTCTTGGAGCTCCTTTTTGACATAAGCTTGTTGAATCTTTTCACAAAGAGAGCCATTTCATCATCGCTATCATCATCACTTTCCTCAACCACCTTCTTCTTCTTTCCTTGTTCGAGCATTGAGAGCCAAATCATTCTAGCTCCCACTAGCCTTTTCTTTATCCTTGAGCAATGCATTGATCCTATTCCCTTGGTCAATTTGCTGTTTTTGGTAGAGTACCTTCCCAATCACTTCATCGGTTGTGAAGTATCTAAAACCATCTTTGTCTCTTATGTTGGACACTATGTTGGCATCCCATGCTTGCAAGGCTTGTAGCAACCTTCTATTCACATCCAAGTCCAACACTTTTTCTCCAAGTGCTCTTCTCATGTTCACTATCCTCATCATCCTATCATGGGCTTCCCTTGGCCCTTCATCCGACCCTCATGACAAAGTAGTTAAAATCTTCTCTAAACCCTTCTAGCTTAGACTCCTTCACACTATCAATGCCCTCATGAACCAATTCAAGTTTCAACCAAATTTGATGGGCATCCTCCATTCCGGTTATCTTCTCATACTCGGTGGGACTAAGCACGGATACGAGAGCACTAGCCGCCGCCACATTGCACCTAACATTGAACAAGTCTTGTGCGGTTGGCTTGCTTCTACATTCCCATAAGAAACCATGTTGAGTCACATTTCTTACATTTTGATGCATTGAGTCCAAGTGTAGCAACATCTTTGTTTTCCAATGATCGAAGTATTGACCATCAAAATACGGTAGTCTTCGGAACCGGGTCCAATGTGTTCATCTCTTCCGTCACCATAGGTGTATGGCGTTTTGTTGTAACTTATCGGTAAAGCACTAGGTACATCTCCACCCTGGACAACCCCTTTTCCATTTCCATCTCGGCATCTCCGGTGCGGTCTCATGACCCCTTTCACCGGCTACCTTAGGTGGTGCTTCACCACTACCCGTTGCCTCATTTTCATTTGCCATCTTTGATCTTCAAGCGGTGAGGCTTCAACGAAGATACCTGCTCCGATACCAATTGAAAGTCGCCTAGAGGGGGGGTGAATAGGCGAACCCTAAAAATTTCTGCGAAACAACACTAAGACGAAAACGTCAAATACCGGAACTTCCGGTGCGGGGTGATAAATGCGGAATTAAACCCTACACAATTCTAGTGTTTGCAAGAACGGAAGGAACAATCCTATGCAATTCTAGGAATTTAAAGGCACAACGGAAAACTAACAAGCAACCTAGTAAATAAACAACAACGCGTAAGTAAAAGGGAGAGAGCACAAGAGATACGGATTTTTCACCGAAGTTCAAGCCCACCAAGGACTCTACGTCTCCGTTGAGAAAGTCCACCAAGGACCAGGGTTTCTCTCAACCCTATTTCTCCCTCAAGTCACCACCAAGGTTGAGCTTGAGTTTTTCCACTATCAATGTCCCTTCGGGACCGAGCAATACAAACTTCTCGGGCGTCACCACACAA